>VXCB01000054.1:0-225635 GCA_009613015.1 Mollisiaceae sp. DMI_Dod_QoI
ATAAATAAAGTAAATTATATAATTATATTTAAAAATATTTAAAATAATTTTTAAAAAAGAAAATAAATTATATTAAACTAATATATAAAAGTGTAAAAGCTTTAAATAATATTAATATTTATTTAAATTTAAATTATATATTTAATTTTAATTTATAATTATTATAATAATTTTTTATAAATAATTTTTAATTTTTTTATTAATAATTAAAAAGTTATATATATATATATATTTATTTCGATTATATTTTAAATTTAATAAAATTAAATATATAATTAAAATAATATTTATTTTTAAAAATTTTAAAAATTTAATTTTATAAAAATTACTAAATTTATAATTTATTAAATAATTATTATATGAAAAAAAATAAAATAGTATTTTGAATAATTCATTACTTTGCAAAACCAAAAAGAGAGAGAGCTTTGTATATATATATAAACAGTAGACTATTATAAGCTTGCACGTGGTCTGTATATCATATAACTACTTTCGATAGATTTCGCGAAATTTTTCAATGCCTCGCAGCATTTCTATATGATTTCAGGCTTTAAAGCATTGGACAAATTAAAAAAACGAACAAATTAAATATACCGACTTTCCATCGGAAGGATGGAGATGAAATGGAGGAGCCGATGATTAATTATCATAATATTTAATTCTAACATTGAAGACATATCGTGTCTTTCTATCTAATCGTAATCCATTCCGTGAAGGGTATAATGCTGCCTGCTAATCATCCAATTCCTCTGCAATCATCGAAAGATATAATGTACATATACCAAAGTTCAGGCTCTTTGACCTGTGGCTTCATAAGAGTATTGAGGAAAAATGACCCAATGATATCAGGAAATATGGGAAGGCTGGCTAATCATGAGTGTCATTACAACTAGGAGGTTCGGTGGTTACCAATCCTGCCTGATACCAACGATGACGAGGATGACCTGTTCCAGATTAGTACATGAATCCTCTAGGACCTGTGGGAAGACATACCACTGCTATGATTATCAATAGCCCCACAATCGACATCCATCGATTAAGCCTTCGCCACCATTTCGCGCTCTCGTACCTAACCTCGTCCATTGGCCCAAATTGACGGGCGTAATCATTGGGAACGTCGTTGGAGCTATCCAAATTGCTCGTGCTGTTATCACGTTCACGCATGTCGCGCATAGGACTTGGTGGTAGAGGCAAGAGAGCAGCAATCATCCAGGCTGCTCATGTGTGTTAGCCATGAAGACAGATCGGTAATCCGAGAGGAAGTGGACGCATACCAAACGGGAAGATGAACCCCACAATAAACATTACTATTTGTATATTCCGCCTCCCAAACCAACCTCCCTCTGTCGACCAATTTATGGATGGAGGCTCCCAGACACTGCGGCGGGCAGCTCTTCTATCAAGACGCAAGTGTGGTGACCAGATGCTGGACATGCTCCATGTCCTGAACCGCCCGGCGTTGGGATCGTGGATTAATCGTCCATCGTTTCCCTGTTGAGGGGCAGGGGTAATTTCTAACGAGCCTCGCGCTGAACGGCCATTAATTCGAGGGGTGATCTCCCGAGGCCGCCGGCGCGGGCTATATATACTCAAAGGAAAATGATCTGTGTTTGGTGATCCGCTTCTGAATGAGCTGGTTCGACTGTCACTGCCCTCAGTGGAACTACCAGGAGCACCTAGGTACCGCCTCTCACCACTACCATAATATAGTTTGGCCCAAGTAGGTATAGAACTCCCAAGTAAGCTGTTCGCTCTGGAACTAGTCGTTGAGCGCATAGTATTCGTGCGACCATTATCTGACGAATTCACACTGAAGAAACCCGAAAGTCTTGTCCTTGAAGGCCTTGCCCGCAAGTCCTGCATATCCGTGATACCATCTCCGTACTCGTCTTGATCGCCAATCATTCGGATCGAAGAGCTGCTGTGATGACGCTGTCCATTTCGAACAAAGGCCGGCGTTGGCGGGTCTATCGAATCGCTTCGAGAAGCGACTTCCTCTTGTGCCATAGAAGAGCTTATGCTCAACATCTGACGACTGTGGCGACTGGCACTGCTCGGAAACCCGCTGCTTCGACGCCCGTTGTCGTCCGACCACGACCTCGAACCCCGATCGGTCCCACCATCCGATACCGAGAGCACAGTTGAAAGCTGTGAGCTCCATTGGTGCGGGTGCTCGTTCATGTGTGACCGCGGTGGGTGAAAGCGTAAGGGATTCGCCCATGAACTCGAACCTTCCGGCTTCTGTTTTAGGATCGGTAACTGTATCAAGGAACCAGTGCCAACTATTGCGCGAAGTGCCTCCTGTTGACTGAGAACCGTGGAAATGGACGTTAATGACCCCGTCCGTAAGGACTCCCTCGACCTAGACTTGTAGTACCCAAGATGTTCGTTTGACCTGCGAGCTCGTGGCTGTAAAGGAGGAACGACTAAAGACTCGTGGGAGTATCGAGATGGTGGAGAGAGGTTAACGTAGGAGGCTGAGGGAGATGGTTCTCCGTGCAATTCGTAGTTTTCGTTCTCTGATGCAGCTGTCTGTGGCCTGTATATTACAGATGAGGTTGGTGACGGACTTCCAATAATCTGGTAGTTGGAGTCACTGGAAGATGGTGGAAGGAGTATGGCTTCAGAGGGTGATGCAGAGTTGTCACCATATACTTTGTAGTTCGTGTTCTCGGAAGTTGTCGTGGCAGTCTCTGTCGATTGGAAGCTTAGTTTCGTAGAGAGATCGTGCGACACAGCTGGTGGTCCGTCCGATGTTTCTGGTAGAGGCGGGAGTGGGCTGTCAGACGTTGTCGCTGCCTTTTGCTTGAGATCTGGAGTCTTGGGAACTTTTCGAAGACCGCCGACGAGCTGATAATTCCAGGGCGAGTTGCCTATAGGATCCGCAGATATTGGTTGCTTATTCTGCTGCGATGCGGGAGTAGTAGGTACCACTGGTGGGCCAGGGGAGCCTCTTCCCGGCACGCATGAACCTATGGAATTAGACGGGCTGACCGCATTTCCTTGGTCCGAGAGGAACGAATCGGACGACCTGCGCTTGGAAGCCAGTGGTGACAGCGACTTCGACTCATCTTGGACCGACCGAGAGTCGTCTTGTAACAGGGAGAAGGTCTTTTGGTCCTTGTGAATGTGCAGGCGCTTTTTGGGCAGGGGTTTTGGCTTCGAGATGGGAGATCCTGTCGCAGAGTTTCCATATTGAGAAGGCTGATGCGTTGCATGCGTTGTCACGACTGGCGAGCCACTGGAAGATGCTGTTGCTTGCGCTTTGGTGGTTCGTTGAAACTCGTCGTCTAATGCAGGACCCTTGCCTTTGCTAGGGGGACCGAGGAAGTGACTTGGATGGGTTGGGAGCGGCGTCCGAGAATAAATCTCATCTTTTTGACCCAGCAATTGCGGTGGTGTACTTGGGACGAGCCGGATTGCTGCTGCTCCTGCTCGAGTGTTGCTGAGAGAGTCGCTGCGATCGTGGAGAGGTCTTCTTGGTGGGGAGTTGTCTGACATGCTGCCAGACATCGGTGCTACCCGAGCACGCCGTTCATATCGCGGACATTTTGGACCTCAATGCGCCGCTTCTGTGAGTAAGGAAACGGAGGGTGACCGGCGTAACTTATAGGTGCGATGGGGAGGCGAGCGTCTGGAGTCGGGTTGGTCCTGTCTCGATAGATTGGTGTATATAGGTATATAGCTATAGACAAAGAGTGATATTAGAATTAATGACCGCCGTGTTGTGATAAAAAGTCGAGCTCGTCGCTTGGTGGTGGGGTGTACGCGGGAAACACAAGGAACTGGTAAGGATCGAGGAAGGAGCGTAAGAAAGAAAAGATGGAGAGAAGGAGATGACGAGGAAGAGTAACAACAGGAGAAGAGGAGTTGAAGTGAAAAGAACAGAAAGGAGACGTTCTGGAAGAGAAGTAATTTTGTGGCCTGCGAGTCCCAAATGCAGCAGTCCCGTCCCATCCTATCGAAGGCAGAGCTGCATAGGGGTAGGTTCAGGACTTCAGCCTCTGGGTTTTCCAGATGCAGGTATAGTTTCATGCAGCAGCATGCAAGTTTCCCTCGCCCGCAAGTTCGATTGGCCGGTACGGAAGCCTTTCGACTAGGGCTGATTTCAACACCAACAAACGGTGAGCAGCGGTTCTCCATCTGTCGTCTGCCATCTGCCATCTGCAGTGGTCTCCGCCGCCGCGCATGCTGGCGGCAATCTCGACGCTCAGTGCAGTACAGTAGCAGCTCACCACGTACCACGTCCCACGGTCCACGGCCCACGGCCCAGCGGTTTCCCAGGCGCCCAGGACAGGGCGAAACCAAATCAGACGCGGGGGGAGTCGTGGCCTGGCCAAGGTCGCGTTGTTGATATTGCTGTGTAGCTGTGTTATCATTCTCCAGCCCACCACACGCACACCCACACGCACCTGGTGCACTCTATCTCTGTCTCTATCACTCTATCGATTGCGATGGAGGGCCACCCAGATGGCCCGGACCCGTCGGAGTTCTCGATAGTGGTGAAGCGATGGGAGGTCAGGGTAAATGGCAAATGCGGTGGCCCAATCGAAAACGCGGCGTCCTGTATGCCCCGTTGCGGTGCATAGGACAAAATAGTTGTTTAATTTCCGCCGTTTTCGTCTCGCCCGACGGGTGGGTGGGGTGGGATGGGGTGGGCTGTGCTTGGAGTACATACGAATACTGGAGTTGCGACGCGCCGAACTGACCCCCCATCCGAACACGTGCTGCCCGGACGCGTCGCGTTCGTGTGCGCGCCAGCTTGTTTGGTTCTAGGCGCTGGCAGCTCTGAGTTCTCGTTCTGATGACTTCATAGGCAGGGATGGGCAATGGGCATGCGCGATGGGCATTGAGTGGCCTCCTGGAATGGCCAAGCCTTGGTCGTGGACTTGTGGTGCGGCGTCTTCGAGGCTGCGCCTGGCTCGTAACTTAGTACTAGTATAGTAGAATAGAAGAAAGGCCTGCGAGCCTGATGAGAAAATCCAAGAATGCGAGAACGAGAAAAAGGAGAAGTTATGTTGACGTGAACGGCCTGATATAGAACCTCTGGGCAAAAGGCCGAACTTGCAGTATTGTGGCTGAAATCCAATTGAGGCTGAAGCTACCCCAAGCGAGACGCTGTGGGCATTTTGCGACGACAACAACAGAAAGGCAATACTTCCAGCCATCAGCGCATCCATACCGCGCAAAGGCAGAATCCTCGCCCGTCTGGTGCAATCCATTTTAACTTCTAAGCCTGTCCCAAGAGCAATCGAGCCGCAGTACTTGTATCCTCGGAATGCTTTCACCGTATCGTGGATAAACCTCTACCCTTTGCGAAATGGCTCCCACCGGCCTGTATGCCCTCCTGAAAGCGTACTATACTGGTGAGAACGGTTAGTGAATTGTTGGAAAGACCCTGTATTACCTTATCACTTATTGAGTTGGGCCCAGAACCCGAGGTCCCTCCTCTGAACACCACAACTGCTGTAGCTCTGCTGGTAAGCTTCCCCGAAAGACGTCCCTTGCAACATACCAGCTGACAACTGCAGGTTGTCTATACCCTCATCTATGTACTTCCTTTCTACATGTCTTCAACCATACGGCCCTCCGCATCCCTATCTCGGGATGCTCCGTCAGTGATTCGCGGCCGCATACGATCGGTGACAGTATCTTGCATCATCTGCTCGGTAACAAGCTTTGTCATTCTCTCATCGGTCGACCATGGAAATCCTGTCGATTCGTTACATATGATGGGGTATTTCCCCATGGGTATGGAGGAGACGGTTAAAGCCGTGGGGCTCACCGCAATCCTCTTTGCTGGACCATTGTTTGAAGCTGGTATTGCAGAAGGCCGCTGGCATGATTGGATCCGTCTGCGCGGCGTCCAGGATGTTATCAGTGGCTGGAGAGGCTGGCGAGATTTTGTCGCTGTAAGCATCCTCTCGACGGTTTGTCGATTGACTAATGTTTTGTTTTAGGGCCCGTGGACCGAGGAGGTCCTCTTCCGATCTGCATCAGTACCTCTTCTACTTCTTGCCCGTGTCCCAAACACGAAAATTATCTTCCTTACGCCCGTCATCTTTGGCCTCGCCCATGTTCACCATTTCTATGAATTCCGAATCACCCACCCACATACACCAGTAATTGGTGTATTATTGCGGTCGCTTTTACAATTCACTTACACTACTCTATTCGGAGGCTACGCCACATTCATCTACATGCGAACTGGGAGTTTGTTGAGCGTGATACTAGTGCATGTATTTTGTAACTGGAGAGGGTTTCCCAGATTTTGGGGACGGATGAATGCCGCTGAAACAGTAATCGGGCCTGACGTGGGCGAAGGAAAGAGAAGTGAAGACCACCCTGCCAAGTCTTCGATCGATGGCAACCTTGGCCTTGTTTGGGACATTGCGTACTATCTCCTTTTGGTTATGGGGGCTGTCACATGGCATAAGTTACTGTGGTCGTTGACGGAGAGCACATCCGCTTTGGTTAAATTTTGAACTGGAGATTATGAAAGGCATGATTACGAAGTGAGAACATGATCCAAAGAGATACGGAACGAGTGTGAAAGAGCCAAATTCAAGACCTATTCAATTTAGAACCGAGCTACTTTCGGCTCGATGTGAGTCTCCACCTCAGATAATAATGAGCAGGCGCCAGGAAAACATGATTTAACGCATTTGTCAAGAAATCTTGTATTGAAGTCCAGAGCTTATGATAGGGTCTCTACTAGTCATATCGTTTTGATTCCAGGTATCGGAAGGGTTTGGCTTTTCTTAATACCCTTTCTCTGCCGAACCTCCATTTCAGCTCTGACTTCTGAGACCAATTCTTCGAGATCTTCCTGTGGCTCTGACGGTAAGCCAAGAACTGGTTCTTTGCTTGCCAAGCTTTCTTGCGAATGTGTCCTTTTTAAGGGCCCGGTTGCCCCAGTACGCTTGTTCAACTGCTTTACCAAGAACACTTTTCCAGGTGATGCAAAGAAAGCTGTTGCCATGGCTGTGGCGATGACAGCATAAAAGTAAACCCGCGCCCAGACAAGAAACGACGCTGGCAGTGTCAATAAGACGAAAGGCGCTGTTGTGAATGAGAAGATCAGCTGAGTGGCTAAGAACGATACCACATCATAATAGATCTTCGCAGAAGTAGGCTGTGATGTCTTTGGATCTAGGAAAAATGGACGTAGGTAACGTCGGCAGTCTATCAACAAGTCAGATCGAGTAAGAATGGTTTAGTGGAGGGGGTGGGATCACTCTTGGCAGCTGTTTGGACAAAACTAGCCAAAACAAATGTAAGATAATATCCAGGGTAGAATCCATGCCAGAAAGCACTGGTCACAAAAGTGGCCATGCTGGCACGAAACCCGGGCTTCTTGCCTCGAGGAGTTACGCGCAAATAAACATAGTTGCGTAGCCAGTTGTTAGTATTGATGTTCCAATTCCCCAGGTAGGCTCGAGTATTTTGCGCAGTCTCCACTCCCCATGGGCTTACATTTCGTAGTCGATCCCAAGAGACTTTGCCAGTTGCGGGATCAACGCCTTTATAGCCAAGTCCAGAGAGAATGCAAGCGCCTTCAGTAAGAGCCCAAACGCCGTAGTATTTGGTACGGGTGGTAAGGCCTAACATGTATAGGATCCAGACTCGGCGCGTGAACCCATAATTCATGTATGTATCACCCGTCAACAAATCTGGGTAGAACCACCCGGAAAGTTTAAGGAACAAAAAGATCCAGAAAAGCCCGCTCAGTGCTTTCCATATTGCAGGCGTCGCACTTCGGGGAATCTTTCTCTTTCTCCGTGTCGGTGGCTTCTTCGAAGGATCTACTCCGGCGGGGACTTCGAACATCGTCGTTTCTATCCACCGTCTATAGTCGACATAATCGAAGGCAGGTCCCGCCATCAGCGATGGGAAGAAGAGCACATAGCCTGCAAAATCGAGTAAACTCGGAAGCTGTTTCATGGCCCGCTCTTTCTGGAAATCAGACAACTCTTGCTCTGGCAAACGTCCATCAGCAACGTTCCAACAGAAAGCTGTAAGCTTCATGACAAGAACCATCTGAGCGCCTGTGATGTCGATTATTCCGGGATCGTTCAGGAACTGCCGTCTTAATTGATTGACGGACAAATATCCCATCAAGAATAAGAAGCCTATCCATGGCATAAATGGCCCTTGGATATACTGTGCGATACAGTAGGCCCCAATAGAGCTCACCGCTAGTGTCTGGAACCCCTCCCATAGATCGAAAAGGCCAACTAGGTAAAACGATGATACACTACCAAACGTCAGAAATTTCGCTTTCGGACACAGCATAACTTACACGATGATGAAGATGTTCTTCAACGCTGGTTTTTCATCGGGTACCCGCTTGAGAAGGCCAGCAAGTGGGTAGGACAGCAGAAAGGACGTAATAAGCTTAACTAGAACCACACGAGATCAGTATCACTCTTGGGCAATACATCCCGATGCGACGGAAGACATTTGCACATACGCTCGTCCACTGAAGCTCCCAGAATACCAGCAACATACTGGAAAGCTGCTTGACGTCAGATGCGGCCGCATCAACAGAGGTTATATTCTTTTCTGAGCCTTACGAATATTGATATATGGCAACATGATCGGCGTAAGCAGTAGCTGTGATCTTCTGCGTGGGCTATCGAGTCTCCATCTGCAGGCTGTAGTATCAAGTATGCATCTCCAAGTCGCGTTGTGAAGGACGTTGGGATAGGCAACAAAAGACAATGGTCTGGCGAGGTTCAGCACATGGTCAATGTCTCACAGACGTTGCCGCTAGTGTGAGCTAGTGGTAGGCCACATGCCAGTGCTGGGGAGCTTCGAAAAGGACGGGTCGGCTACGAACAATGCGACATCAACGACATCCAACTCCTCCGGTTATCTTCATGCCAGCAAGCAAGAACGCCATCGCCGTCATCGCCTGAATACCCGTCGCGGAAACGCCGCCTCGCTAAATAGCCCAAACAGCCTACTTGACCAGCTTTAGCACACAACGCTCAAAGCGAAGCTCCAACACGAGATACGAAGCTTCCCTCCGCCTACCAGACCAAGTCACAGGGACACACATCACGACCAACAGATGCGCTGATCCCTTAAAGACAGCTCTAAAGACATGACAGGGCTGAGCGAACCCTGACACGCTTGCGTACACCCGGTCTCGAGGCGTCAGAAGCAAGATGGATGTCGTGCAGGCGGTTTCGGGGTACATCTCCAAGATGGTCTCTGCAGGAGATGGTGTATCTGGAGCTCCATCGGCCAAGATGAAGATACTTTTACTAGACAGTGATACTATGTCCATTGTTTCGACCGCTATCACCCAGTCCGCCCTGCTAAATCATGAGGTATACCTAATCGATAGGCTGGACAACCCAAATCGAGAAAAGATGCGACATTTGAGGTGCCTCTGTTTCATACGACCTTCGCCAGACTCTATACAATACCTCATCGACGAATTCAGACAACCGAAATACGGCGAATACAACATCTATTTCAGCAATGTTGTCAAGAAATCGTCCCTAGAGCGCTTGGCCGAGGCAGATGACCACGAAGTAGTCCGGGCCGTTCAGGAACACTTTGCAGACTATATCGTCGTCAATCCAGATCTTTTCACACTAGACCTCGGTTTTCCGAGGCAGCGGATATGGAGCTCAAATCCAGATATCTGGAATGCTGATGCTCTGCGCAGAACTGCAGAGGGACTTATAGCAGTTCTGCTCTCTCTCAAGAAAAAGCCTCTGGTACGGTATGAAAAGAGCAGTCTACTAGCGCAAAAACTGGCGAAGGAGATTCGCTACCAAATTACGCAGGAGGATCAATTGTTCGACTTCAGGAAGGTCGATACACCCCCGATACTCCTAATACTAGATCGAAGGGATGATCCTATCACGCCACTCTTGACACAATGGACATACCAGGCCATGGTTCACGAGCTTCTCGGTATTCAAAATGGTCGAGTAGACTTGAGTGAAGTTCCCGACATTCGACCTGAGCTGAAAGAGGTAGTGCTGTCTCAAGACCAAGACCCATTTTTCAAGAAAAACATGTTTTTGAACTTTGGAGATCTTGGTGGTAATATCAAGGATTATGTTGAGCAATACCAGTCAAAAACGAAAAACAGTTCAAACATTGAGTCAATAGCAGACATGAAGCGCTTTATCGAGGAGTACCCTGAGTTTCGCAAGCTATCGGGAAACGTAAGTAAGCATGTCACACTAGTTGGCGAACTAAGCAGAAAGGTGGGCGCGGAAAACTTGCTTGAAGTCAGTGAGGTGGAACAGAGCCTGGCATGCAATGATAACCATGCCGGTGATCTAAAAGTAAGAGCTCTCTCTAAAGTTTTTGAGAGTCGAGTTAATCTAGTATGTAGAACGTTCAAAGGCTTATCCAATCTCCTAATGTCACAGCCGATTGTAAGCTTCGACTTGTCGCCCTTTACTCATTGCGATACGAAAGGCATCCTTCTAATGCCCTCCCTCTCCTGGTTGATTTGCTAGGCGCTGCTGGAAATGTTCCTCAGCGACGCATCGACCTCGTAGCGAAGCTTCTTGCTTATCACTCGTCTCTGCAGCAAACCCAAACTAGTGGTGGAATTTCCGACATGTTTGAGTCGGCAGGTATCTTCTCCGGTGCTCGAGATCGATTCAAAGGTCTCAAAGGCGTCGAGAATGTGTACACACAGCATTCTCCGCGGTTAGAACTGACACTGCAGAATCTAATCAAGGGCCGTCTCCGCGAGCAGCAATACCCCTTTGTTGAGGGTAGTGGATCTACTCGCGATAAGCCGCAAGATATCATACTGTTTATTGTTGGAGGGGTCACCTTTGAAGAAGCAAAATGCGTTTCTCAACTTAATGCCTCATCACCAGGTATCAGAATTGTCCTTGGGGGCACAAGCGTTCACAATAGCACAACATTTCTGGAAGAGATGGAAGATGCTGTCTCCTCTTGGCCAGAACCGCCGCCTACTACTGCGGCTGGAAGATTACGGAAAGAGACAGGTAGACGCTGAGCACGAGTAAGACCATGCTGAGATTTAAGGGTGTTGAAGTGCCCAAGCCTAGACCCAGCCATATATCGATAATGCTGGCAGGTAGACAAGACGGTGTTCTTGTGTGCCCCAAATGTAAAATAGTCTTTTACGAAAAGAAAAAGAGCAGCAGGCATGAAATTATATGATCGAAAAGTATAATCAAGCTAATCGCGAACTCGGGGGCACAGAGGCTAGTGAGGCACTTTTCAGGAGTTCACAGGATCACATCGTAGCTTTCAATCAAATCCAGCTCATGGAATGGATCAACTCATCTTATCTTTCGCCACGGAAAATCTCGTGGAGGTCAATTGATCAGCTCCAGCATACGCATACGTCGTAACTTTTGATAGGATGCTTGTTGCTGTGTCTCATAGGTGAGTCAAACAGGACTCTGGCCTTGGGGTCTAAATTTTGATACAGTGCAGTTTTCCTAAGAGTACTCTTACATCGTTAACCACGGACTTGATACCTTTTTATTTCTTATGTCCTGGCTTTTCACCCTCTCCTTGCCGTTGCTCCTGATTCAGGATTTTGACTGCATCCTTCGTGTATATATAGCTTGCACCGCTCCACACCGTCGTGGTAGCAACTAAGTATCTGTTACGGTTAGTGAGAATACCAGCTTTCTTGAGATAGATCACCAACTGCATGGCTGTCATAGCCATACTGACATCAACTGTCAGCAAAGGCATAGCTGTGGCTGCGCCAACCAAGGCAAGCTGTAGTGCTGTGTTATATTTGCTGATGGTGGTAGGGTGGACCTCTGCAGATGGGAGCGAGAAGTCCCAGTAACGGGCGAAAGTCTTGGGCGGAGGTAGGGAGATCCAGCGATAATAGATAGCTGCTATACCCAGTCCAACATCACGACCTAGAATAATAGCTGCAAGCCAGACTGGAGAGCAATCAGATAGGTTGTTTACGTGAACGGATGAGAGGTATTACCGGGAAGAGCACCCTTGATAGCGAGACAGACAGTTAAGATGGTCATCAGCGTTTTGTCGGCCATTGGGTCGATGACAGTCCCAACGACAGTCTGAAGATTCCATTTTCGTGCTATGTAGCCATCGACAAGATCTGTAATTCCGGCGTAGGCGAATAAGCCCACTGCCCAGGCATGATAGTTATGGAGGACGAGGTAGCCTATCACTGGAGCTGCAATGAGACGTGAGAAGGTAAGGATATTCGGGAGCGTGTAGATATTTTCATGAGGAGTGATTTGAGATAATGCTTTGAGTAAAGGTCTTTTCGTGACTGGTGCTTTCTCCCTAAACGGATAATTTTAGCACTTTAGGACGTAGAAAGGAGGGTTCAATCACGTGACAAGTGAGAAGCAGAAACGAAATGGGACATGATCCATCTGAACTAGTACAAGCATTCCATCCGAGGAGCAAGAGATAGTATGATAGAGTACCTATTCGAATCATCTTGTTGGCTGGAAGTAGAGAATGGGATCCGCTTCCGAAATCCAAGAACAAGCCTTAGTCTTCTGATATCAACATCAGGCCTGTCGCAAATCCTTGGGGCTCATAGACACACACACCTTGGCAAGGACCGCTCTAGATTTCGTGCTTGAGTTGAAGTCCACAATGACGACTTCCATTGACAACGCAAACTGCCGTGCGCGGCTGAGAGTCGACTCGGCATAAAGTTCGAGTCAAGGGACAAGTTGGACAACTGCCATCGGCATGCTCGTGTCAGGCGTAAGGCACAGGGTCCAGGGCGCATCATTGCCATCGCATTTTGTTGCGTTAGGATGGGCCTGCAGGGAGCGTGGGGGAAGCTGGGCTCCAGGAGCTGAGCTGGATGATGGCAATTTGGGTCGGCGCAATGATAGGAGGGTAGCGAGTTTCAGAGCGAGGTTGTCGTCGTTGTCGTTGTGATCGGAGGCAGGCGAATAGGAGAACGTTTATGCAGTTTCATTTCTTGGGTTTTGCTCGTTCGCATATGTCACTCGGACCTCCTGACTATAACTAGGTATTAGGCGAATAGCCGCGCGTGTGTGCAGCCATGGTATCCTTGCCGCCACCTTCATTTTCCTGTCTACATTGTCCTAAGCATGAACCTTCATCCACCGACATCTGAAAAGTCGGACGAAAATTCGCCAATTCGGCTAGTACTTGACACTCTATGTTTTCGTCTAGAGTAAGACCATATATACTTCCGCTTTGCAAATCTGCACAGATTGCTTCACCAATTGTCTTGATTAAGCACTCTCAACGATTTCAGAAAGCCATGCGGCTTGACAGTTCACACCGCTATGTCGCGCCAGCCGAGTAACATCGTCCTAGACCAGCATGCTGGATATTTCTAAGCTCTTATATGACAATACCATCCCTTAGTATAAGAAGGGTCGACGAGCGTTGCAATATCTTCACCCATTAATCGTATTCGTGCCGTAGCAGACATTCGGCTGAACGAAAGAAGTGAAATAGAGCTTGAAGAATGAAGAAGCGAGTTACCTTCTTCTGCATGCCTCATCTGCAGCAACATACCGTTACATTGCATTGATCAATACCTCCTCGGTAATCTCTGCAATAAAGTCTTCCCGTCGGATGACAACTGTTTTCATAGTCTCGGCTCATAAGCTACCTATGTACTGGATTTTACTAAGAACCCCACTGCTACGAGCCTCTCTGGCTTTCGAGGCTGTGCTCACTCGCCCGCGACTAATATCTCGATATTCTTTTTAGCAATACACAGTCATTACATAAATACACATGCTCAATGAATTATAATAGGGCAAGCAGTCTTCGCCGCAGAGATCGCATAAAAGGACTGTTAGACTGCTAATCAAGGGTATGCCGGTTCGTTTTAGCCCATCCACGCCAAGGATCCTTCCTTTAACCCCATTTGCGCCGCGCAGACATTATTTCTAGCCTTGTGCCACCCTACTACTATGGCCGTGTATAAAACATAAAGGAAATTCGTCATTGTAGAAGTTGTCGGTGTCGCCGACTAGGCGGAAAAGCAGACATTCAAGATATGCCAGTGCTTGCCCATTGGTGTTGAGGGGCAATGTAATGCCCATGCCCAGCGCTTGCATTGCCTACGGGCCATACATTTTCCTTCATGCCAGCGTTGTCTATCGCAGAATACGATTGTGTTGATGGCCGCTCATAGACTGTCTGCTGTATAGGTGTGGGCAATGACCGATTAGTCGTATAGTTCTGCGAGTTGGTAGTGATTCGAGGGCCGTCGTAGAATCCTTGAGATGAGCACCCGGAATCAGTGGTGAACTTTGAGTCACTAGACGAGGAGGACATTCCGGACAGTCCTGATTCAACTGAGCTTCCTTGCTCGAAGTTGGACGGCCGACGCTCGAAATTTGTGGTGACTAGGGGTATATGTGCTCGACCTGACTCATTAACAATGCCGATGATAGAGTTGTACCGTTGCTGCCGATAGCCACCAAGGTCGTAGTTTTCGGTTTTAAGTGTTGGATAGGTCCCTAGTGATGGCGCAAACTGGCTGCTATACGAGCTGCTCGAAGTAGGCTGTCCCAAGATTCCATACGTAGCCGAATGAGAGCTGATCCCATAACCATCATAGACATTCGAATTCGGTGTGTATGCAATAGGTGGGGTAGGAAGAGACATAGCCCGATGGGAGATGCTTTGGTTGGTCATCTCGTAGCCATTTCGAGCATAAGAATAAGGAGCGTAGACAGCTCGGTCATCCATACGATCCACTGAATCCACCTCATCGACTGGAGTGCGGAAGTTCTGCTTTGTGAGAAGGTCGGGACGTGGTGTGATATGTTGGAACCTGGGGTCTTTCGACGGAGTGGCGAACTTGTTATTCATGACGTCTGCAACAGTGTAGTAGGAGACAAGATGGTGCGATACACCGCCGACGGTGACGCTGACGGTCTTCTTGACTAGGCCTGCTTCTTTGAAGCCGTAAGAATTGACAAGCGACCCGATCAAAGAGCGCTCAGTCTCTTTGCTCAGAGAGTTTGTGCTTGACGAATCGAAAGTCGACGCCGCAGCAGAGACTGTATACCCGTTACCAATGCCATTTCCAAGAGCTCCGAAGGAATCCGGTTTATTGATGCCTGGGGACCTCTTACTACGCTTCATGGCTCTTTTCTTCTCGCCGGGAGGAAATGGACGTTCGAGCTCACGATAGACGAGAAAGTTGCCCAAAATGCGACTCGGACTCCATGGAACACCGTCTGTCCAGCGCTTAATACCCGAACAATGCTCCTCATAGATGAAAACATTTCCGCTCTTGATCAAGCTTACCCGCTCCCGGTCATGAGGGCGGCGAGCGACATGATTGAGCGCTCCACTGAGGCATGCTTCGAAGAGGAGAAGAGCATCATGCGTCGAGGCAATGTGACCGTGGAAGGTAGGGGAAAGCGGTGATGCGGAGACCATTGTGGAGGGGAGGCTGAACACGTATCAGACGGGGCGGTGGTGCGTCTATGCCTCACGCCACGCGTTTTCGTTCGTTGTCCAACGTTGGTGCTCGAGCAAGAAAGAAGGGATGGGTCGAAGGTTGCTTCGACCGAGCAGGTGAAGATTGGAGCATAGGTAAATCGGGAGGTCGAAAGCAATGCAGAAGGTGCCTGGTCTGGGTTCCGGACGACGCAAGGATAACGACGTGAGTGTGCCTTCCGTTTGTCCTCCCAGACTCTCCAGCTTCCCAATTCCTGAATTGATCTTGGCAGGGTCAGGACGTGCTCGACTTGAGCATCACCCAGGGCAGGATTCCCAGGGCAGTAACGACTGCAACATGAGACGGGACTTGCGCGCGAGGAAGCAGGTACGTAGGTTCCAAACCCTCCCAAGCAGAGCAAGAGGGCAAGAAGCTGGACTAGGAATCTGAGGTCGACTGGGGAGGTAGGAGAGCTGGTCCACGAACGGAATGGCAGAGAAGAAGTGAAGCGTAGAAGCTTCAACAACAAGGCCAAAGGTCGACGGCGCAGGCCGGAAAGCTTTTGAAGTCTGGCAGCCTGAATCTGTCTTGGGGCTTGTGCAATACTGTAACTGGTAATTGCGTGAGCTAGGTTTGCGGGGGTCCAGCAGGAAGCAGGTCCGGTGCTGAGAGTGGATGAAGGCGAGAAGAGGGGGGCCGCAGCAGCCAGCAGCCAGCAGCCAGCAGTTGCACAGCAAATGGAAACGGCAACTGGCGACCCAACGATACGGCGACTGCCGTGGGCTAGAGCAGTGAGGATGTCCATGTCCTGTCCCTACAGTATTGGAGGGTATCCATGTTCAATGCCCCGCTCCCCGAGAGGGACCAGGATCACCGCTGGCCCCATGCGGGCACGATAGGTGGCGCACCCAAGATGCCAGAATGGGAACCAGAATGGGAGTGGGAGAGAGAGGGCGTGGGCGTGGGGAATGGGGAGTGGGGAGTGGGCGAGCACCGGTGCATCGAAGGGAACAGGATGTCCTGGACAACAAGTTCACAACACAACACGGAAGGGCAAAGAGTAGAGAGCAGGGAGCAGGGAACAGGGAGCAGGGAACAGGGAGCAAGTACGGTACTACAGACGTATGATGCGAGAAAGAGCAAGGGGCACAAGCAAGGTCCAGGTTAGTCCAGAGATGAAGTCTAGCTCGAGGAAGTTCAGAGAGCTTCAACTCTAAGGGACTAAGGAACGAAGAGACCAAGATCCAAGAAAATACGGAGTAGTGAAGGGCTGGGAGGAGGTCTCGCAGACTGGGAGGGGTCCAGTACTGAAGCGATTGCGAGGTTGGTCCAGTATCAATTAGGGACGCGCTTGACGACTAGTTTCAAGCCTCCACCCCAGTGCGTCTTCGCTGGGCCCAGATAGTACTCGACTCGCCCGATAGGCGCCGCCTGTCTCGAATCTCGAATCTCGATTCTCGATAGCCGTCTGGCACGGGGAGGGATGGACCTCGAGATCCGCCGCGACAGCAGCAACAACAGAACTCGAGGCAGATGGGGTAGGGACGAGAAGGGACGGGGACAGACAGCAGTTAACCAGCCCAGCAGAATTGGCACAGGGGAGGAGTGGAATGGCAAGGAGAGGAAAGCAGAAGGTTCGTCCATGTCCATTACCAGATGGGCGGGTGTGGCGAGCAGCAGCACCATCAACCTTATCCGCATGGACTTCAGAATCAGCATCAGCATCATTGTTGGCATCGGTATCAGCATCAGCATCGGCATAAGCATCAGCCAGCACTACTTGCACCGCGCAGCGGGATAGGGGACGAATTGCCCGGACGAGACTGTGGTTGCGCCTAGACGCCGGCCTCTGCAGGAGGCTGCAGATTGGAGATGGGAGGGTGGACGTTGGAGCCAGTGATGCACTACGGGCTGGGGAATCGGTGATAGCGCAGAGCCTACCTACCTAGTAGGTAGAGGGTCGGGGGGTGTTAGTGAGGACTGGCACTGGCACTGGCACTGGCCCTGGCCCTGAATGGGTGGCCCTATGGGATAATTGTGGGCGACTCTGCCTCTGTGTCTCCCGTCTCCTCCCTCCTCCCTCCTCCGTCCTGCCTCAAGCCTGTTTCTGCCCTCCTTTACCCCTCCCCCTCCTCTCTCTCCCTCTCCACATAGTGCCTGTTAGTGGCATCCTCGTTCCCATTGCCAATTTGGCGCTTTCAACATCGCCCATTGCACCTCGCACTCAATGCCCCCACTCCAGCCCTCAGATGCTCACTGCTCTCGTAGTCTGGTCTGTAAATACACTCCCGAGCTAGCTCCTGGCGTTCGAGACAATCCTCGAATGCTTTCGCTCGTTCGCGAGACCTGATGCCGGGCGGCTCTCCGAGTTTCAACGGCCGCTATCGACGGGTCTAACACAGTATCCGGTATGACTTGCCTCGAGTCTTAACCCTCCCTATGCACTGCAGTACCGAACGTGCAGTGAAGAGCTCTATTATCACTGACAACCTTTGCGTGGAAACTGTAGTTCCAACAGATAGCCCTCTATTGTCATCATCCCCGTCCTGAGGCTCCGTCCCGCGTGCAGCGAGGTATGTAACGGTATGATGGATGTGGGTGGTGAAGCTGGTCTGTCCCTGCAATTTCAGCTACACTGCCAGACAAATACAGCGGTAGCAATGTTACTGCAAGCAGATGTGTATTTT
This sequence comes from Mollisiaceae sp. DMI_Dod_QoI, assembly GCA_009613015.1. NCBI lineage: Eukaryota > Fungi > Ascomycota > Leotiomycetes > Helotiales > Mollisiaceae > Mollisiaceae sp. DMI_Dod_QoI. The sequence continues at coordinate 18,094 of VXCB01000054.1, forward strand.
GGCCTTGGTGTTAAGACTGTGCTGTGCTGTGTTGTCCTTCCAAGAAGATCAATCCTGTTAGTGAACCCGGGCCAGCCGCGGAATCAGTACTTGTCCTGTACTGCAAACGAAAGCAAACAATAATGCCGTTTTACTCCGTATCTGTACGTCTAATCTCCATCTCCACATCTGCCCTGCATTGCTGGCAAGCTGTACGAGTCCCGGAATCTGTAATCCGCGTTCATACACACCGCCCCCCTTCGGTGCTCATCGAGCTAATTTACGTCTTGTTCCTGGCTACCTGCTCCACAGTGCCCACGGAAAGTTGGAGAACTTCTTGCGTCGCGATGTCGTGTGAGGCACGTAATTTGGATTTCTCCGGACGCTGCTAAGACCGTGCTGTTGAGAAGGGTGAGATCCGGGAGGTCGAGGATTATTAGGAGTGAGGTAATGGAGTCGGGGGTGGCGAGACATGCAGCAGCAAGGCAGGGCAGGTCAGGCGTGCAACCTCGAATGAACAGGGTCACCGCAAAGCGAAGAAACCCATCTTTCGATCTATCGAGTATCCGCATCGTCATCTTCCTCCTGGAGCTTTGGACCCCATCCCTATTCCCAGATTGGCGCTGCTCTTCCACTCATGCTGCCACAGTATCCCACATCGCACATCGCACTCGAAGCGACGGTAACTATGGCCTGTGGCATTTTTGGAGATTGGACCATGGGACCGATGTGGCGCGCTCCCTCTCGCTCTCCTTGGGGCATGGCCGTCACCCATCACCCATCACCCATCACCGCCCGGTATGCGTTCGCATCGAGGATCGCATGGTCGAAGCATGGCGTGTGGTGCATCGTGCATCGTGCAGGGTGCAGGGCGCAGTAGCAGGGTGCATGGAGGAGCGTTCTTCAGGAAGCGGGACTGCGAGCTGGATCATCGTGATCGTGTTGTCAACTTGTCAGGTTACCGTTGTGGCTGGCCTACCACGTCGCTTGTGGCCTCTTTCTTTCCCTTACTCGTTAGGCTCCTCTCCCCTCTCCTTCTGGCCGATTCTTTCCAATGCCTCGCGATTTGTGAAACATTATTTTGCATGCCTCGGACACGCTTTTGGGCATGCCGCCTTTACTGCGCGAATGTTAAACTGATGTTTGGCATCAATAATCCCATTATAAAATATCGAGTTTTCTAAATAAAATCTTTTCTTGTAAAGACTAATTTATTTAATATTATAATATAAAGTATAAAGAAACGTTACAAATAAAGTAGTAAATATAAATTTTGTAGTGTTGGCGAGACTTTCGAAGTATATCTTCACACTTTTCTTAATCCTAACCTAACTCTAACGCCTAACCCTTCTTATATTCCTACCTCGGAGGGCTCTCGCCGCCCCCCAAACCTCCGGACTAACCCGAACCCTCTAATCCTAACTTCTATTATTATAAGACTTGTGAGAGTCGTCGCGTTTTTGATCTCGAGTAGAAATCGAGTGATGAGAAGAAGGGAGGGAGAGTTGCGATTTGCAAAGCGGCGTTGTGAAATCGTCATCGAGGCATGTAAAATAATGTCTCAAAAATCGCGAGGCATGGGAAAGAATTGGCCTCTCCTTCTCCTCCTTCCACCTCACCCCCCCTCTGAGGCCTGGGCCAGTTCTACGAAATCCTCGATTCCCATTTACCTACCTGCTCCCTTCCTGCTCCCTTCCTGCATGTCAGTACCGACGACGCGACGACGATCGGGGGACGCCATCATCATCATCCATCATCGGAAATCACAAAATACAACATATCATATAAATATGGTTTGTCAGATTATCGGATAGATCGATTACATCGTATATCGTTCTCGTCAATCCCGCCTTGCTGACTGGACAGTATTCCGCCGCAATGAGTGGCGGGCGAGTGCAACCCTAGCATCTAGCGCCGCATTCGAGACTACCAACATGAACTACCTTGATACAACGAGCAATGCCAACGAGAACAATCATAGGTCTTGAACTTCAAGCAAGGCCATCAGCCAGGAAATCACCCGCAAGTCCACATCGTGCAATGAAGACATTTGATCACTCTACCTGCGTGACGCCGTCACCGGGATCGACAGCATCCTACTCCTCGGGCTTCCGCCATACCTAGCGCTATCGCGATAGGGTGCACCTCACACTGGCATTGGCATCCTCCCCTCGTCGAGTTGAGGCATAATACGCCTTGAAACCTTGAAAACTCAATCTGATCGATCCAGAAGTCCAAAGTCAATTGCCCACCCCAGACTGTGGGCACGGCCGTGATTCGTCTTTTCGGTTCATGGTCGTTCCTTCGAAGCAGTCGGATCTGAATTCTCCGAAAGAAAGTTTGATCAACGACCCAGAGTACTGGTGCAGGAGTATAGGCGCTCTTCGGTTCTATATATACCTATCTACGTCTTTAAACTGCTCCTTTCGCAAAGAGATGAAACGTAGCTGGTGATGACTCCGGTCGACCACCCACGATGGTAGATCAGCGAAGACAGCAAGGCGCCGTCGTCGAAGCGTAATGGCCGCCACCTTTCGACAGAAGCCCTCTCGGACTTTGCAGAACACTTTGAACGAATTTGGTACAAACCTTGGAGTTAGGTCAACAGGGACCTGCTCTAGATATTATCACGACCTTCTGCGGAAGTACTTGTACAAGTAACACGCGCTCTCAGCGGAGCGCAGAACCTGTGTGAAGAGCAACTTCATCGACCGTCGAACAATGCCCCAGGCTGCTAGACATTTGAAGTTGTAGAATGCAGCGACTTTGAGGGCGAGTCCAGTGCACACCTAGTTCTACCTACCGAGTCTAATAAGAGAACCAGGGCTAGGACCAGGACCAGGACCAGGGCTGGGGTAGCTACGATCTTCAGGGTTTATCCCGCAGGGTTCCGGGGTCACAAGCAACTGTCCCTGTTCAACTTCTGGATGATTTAGAGGGACGAGGGGGGGACTGATTGGTGGAAAGCCCACAGCGAACCGATGCGACACGGAATGGGATAATGCGAATCGACGATCCGTTCTCAACTCCTGCCTTTTCCCGTGCTGTATCGATGCTTCAAGCTTCAAGCGCCAAAGCCTGCACACCACTACTGCAGAGATAGCACGCCCATTGGGAGCACGGAGACTTTCCGAATGGTCAAGATGGGATTGTGGAATTTTCAACGGCTCGGCTGGCTCGAATTCTAAGATCCGGCTCCAGCTCTCACCATCACAATGTCTTCGGTTTAAGAACGGAGATATTTTGCATCCACGTTATCACTGGCAAATGCCGGGTATGCGCTGGTATTTGCCGACAAGCTAGTAATAGGCACAACTAAGGCGCCACGAGACTACAAGAGGATAGAGTAGCGCCACTATGAGGTGGAAATAGTTGACCCTGCTAAACAGCACAATGAACTTTGTGCCAGACTTGTCTCTTGCGCAGATATTGTCCTTCGGCAAGTAAAACCATCAATAAGATTCTTTGCCCGAAGAGCTAGTACGCCAAGTAGCACTGATGGAACTGTCTGGAGTATATTTCGCAAAGCCTACGTCCAGTTCTTGGTACAAGCTGTCTGAGTGCTCTGAATCAATATACTGGGCTCCCTCAACCGAGATAAACAGTACCGGTCCCCGCAGAGAACAATAAATGTCCTCTTTGCCCAATGGTTGAAAACATACTTCGTCTAGGCAAGAAAGGGCAGAAAGATGGAAAGAATATTCCCCACAACATCATCCCTCGCCATCATCCTGTGTACTAATCATCAGTGCTGTGTCCCTATATATGTGAAGATGCGAGAATAGCAGAGTCTAGAGGCTCAGATCAGCGGCGAACGAAGACGTTCGAGGGTGTGAGACTGCAAAATGGTATTGATACTTATTCGCAATTGATCGCTTATGATGCTATGACTAGGGGAATGCTTGCGAATAAACAAACGTAGTCTAGGTATTCGGTGCTGGCGAACTCCTTGATGTTCTTAAACCGTTGCGAAACTATCTGGTCTAGACTAGAGTCTGATACGATGTCACGTTACATGGGCTAGCTGTTGAAAGTCTGAGCACTGAGCTGTATGTTATGAGACTGCAGAGAGAGGCATGGCGCTTCCTGCTCCCCTCCCATAAAGAAGCGACCTGGCCTGCTCTTTCCGAAGACGATGACACCGGGCATGGGTTCGATGTACTGTGTAGTGGTATAGTGGGATCGCCAGTGCGAGGGTCTTTGCAGATTAACCTTGCCTGCTTTGATGCGCGGTGATGCAGTTCGATGTCGATGTTGGATGTTGGATGTTCGATATTCGATCGAGGATGTTCGATGTTCGATGTTGAGGAGCGCGTAGCGACAGTCATCTCCAATGCCAAGACAACCCCTATGACGCACGAGGCGCGAGCGTCGAGAAGCCCCTTGTTCACTGATTCAGCCTATCGCCCTCCCTGGCCTGGCCTCGCCCGGGCTGGTGAGACGAGCAGAACAGTACGAGTACAATACAGTGCAAGAAGGCAAAGACCCAGGGCTTGTCGGCCAAGTCAAGTCCAGATGCAGTTCTTCGCTGCCCATCCCATCCTGTCTTGCATGCTTGGTTGCTCCTCTGGCCTTTGAAGGATCAGTGCGAACCTACCCTACTCCTAAATCTCCAATGCAGATCAAAGCACCGACGATCGGAAAATAATCGAACAGCAATCCACCGGAATAATCGTAGTCGGACAACGATGGCAAAGGTTCGCAACTGATCAAAGTGCCTCGAGCTCCAAGACTCATGTCTTATTAGCAACCTCCTCTCTCTGATCACCCTGGTTGTCAGCGAGCCAAACACCCAAAAGATACCCAGCTTGGACGAACACCACGTATGCATGCTATCATTTTCCTACTCGGTGTATAATTACAAATTCGACGTGAGCTGTCCCAGCCGCTTTGTTTGATTTGTCCATCGCTCAGGCTCGCGAGTCATATCTGAGAGCATGATCATTTTTGACAGATGGAGCAGCGTCCATTTGTCGCCGTTGCCACCACCGCTCAACCTGGCGTTGACAATCCGCTCTGCACTCTTACCTCACGATAACTTCACACCCATGGCATACACCATCGATTTCTGGCTGAGATGGCTCAATGCTGGGCAACAAACCAAGGCTTTCGCGTTCCATAAGCTTCACCTGGCGTAAGCATAGGAACAGGGACAACACCATCGAAAACCTCCATGCCAAGCGGTTCTTGATCCCCCTCTTTGTGATCCGAAGACTTCCTGGGCAATGTAGTCCCCGAAGCAGGAAGCAACACCCCGCATTCCCAATTCCTGCAGTTGAGTTTTGGCTGTTGCGTTCCCCTATTTTTGACTAGCTTTCCCCTTCGTCATGTCAGTGGATTGTTATTCACATGCAATCGACTAAAAGAGGAGAGAGGTGCATCATAATACTACAACGCTGCCCCATTTTGCGGCACCTGCGCAGGAGCTAGTGAGGTACACACCACAGTTCGCAGAATCCGATTGGAACTTGCTTCAAGTGAGACACGCTTCTGGTGACCGTCTTAGATCTGTGCAGGAGGTTTGACATCGGCGAGTAGTATCTTCAATCTCTCCTAGCACCGGAAACACTATAGCAAGCTTCTCCAATGCCAATGCTGATGGCGCGGATAAAGCGGTCTGGAACAGGCAAGAAACCAATTGCGGAAGCATTTGGAAGATATGGACAAAAGCGCCCAACACAGACATAAGGACTCACCATGCAGATTCAGACAAATTCGCGCTTCCCACATAGGCTAGAGCTGTTCTTGAGCCCCTGATGAATATCATCTTTGAATGCATCAACAATCCCTGCCTCTTACTTACACAATCGCGCATGAGGAGCCTCGGGAAGTGCTCCGAGTTGTAGGACTTCTCTTGGAGGCAAATCGTTCCTCCGGACTTGATAAATTAGCATTTGGTCTGCAGCAAGATAACCTCGAGGTGGAATCTCGATCTTTCGTTTTGTGGAAATGGTGGACTTACCGCAGTCCCTCCCTTCGATCTGGCCACGGTCTGCTCTGTTGGGAAATAAATTTGGCAACGGCTCAAGCAACCATCTACAGGTTTACGACCCGTCTCAGCAGATCCCTTGCCCCTTGTTGACTTCCCGGTACGCTCCCGATACTCAGTGAGGCCATCATCCCCTGTTGAATTAACCATGTCAGCTCAAGAATCGAACCCCCATCACCCCACGTGCAATGGACTATTAGACTTTAGAGGATTTGCCCTCGGCACCTCGGAATCCAGTTACCGGAATCTGTCCCGACACAGCGAGGCTTGGCAGTAACTCGAAGGCAGCGGTCGTGTTGTTACTGGAATTGGTGCAAAGTACGAGTCCGAAATTTTTGCTCACCTTGGCAGGCCAGACACATGGCTCTGATAAAGTCTTCGTTCAAACTTCCAATGGATGCCGCCTGATTCGGGGTCAGCGTGAAATACCCGAGTAAGTTTGATTTCATACGAGGAAGTCAATGTCCAGTAGGGCTTTGTCGGTAGCTGCTCCGAGTTTTTGGACTGCTAACCCCAGTCCGCAGTACCCTGTACGGTGCCATGCAATATCATGTGAGCCACCACTGCCGCGCGTCAGAAACTTATACGGCAGAAATGCAGCTAGCGTGCGTAAAGAACGTACATCGAATGGATAAACGCGATATTACCGGTCCTAGAGAAGTCGAATTTCCTGAGGCTGTCCACGATCTTCTGGTCCAGGCCAAGCGCGTTCAAGAAGTGGCTTAATTCGATACCAAACTGAGTGGTCAATTCTGCCGTCTCACCAGATGGCAGCTTTGGAAGATCGATCAAGAAACAGATCTAGCACCATCAGCTTGGAATTTGCAATATTGTTTATGCAGTAGTAAGCATTGATGGGGCGACGGGCTACTATCATATCACGCACATTTTCTATTACTCCACTTTCGCCCCAGTCTAGAAGAGAGGCCAGTTAGTTTTTGTGTGCCCAAAGGTGTAAAAGATGGGATGGTTTTCTAGATGGAACATGGAGAGCTCTAAACTCCTCGGGTTCAACCCACCATACGGAACCTAGCGATGAAAATATCAGAATCAGCAATGCTTGCGGAGGGTCCTGAAGGAACACGAGAGAGTTCGAAGATATTTAGAAATACATCATCATATCTAGCTGGGGCTTACAGAAGAAGATGGGAAGGGTTGAAACACCGAGACCTACCAGATTGGCACTAGGAATCACGATTCTCAGATATGATTCGTGAGCAAGCAGTTGCAGTTTTGAGTGCATGCAATTTATGATACCGTTCATCTGAATTATGTTTAAGTCAGCGTTCTTCCCAGGAAATTATGACAAGAATCAAGACAACTCTCCACAGATCTATCTTGCTAAGCAAAATTGAATTGAAATGTATGATAACGCCTCCCTGTTACTGAAGGTATATTCGAGGCCTGCGACGAGGGGGCTCATGGTATAGAGTAGAGACCACGTAAGTACACCCGAAAAGCAAGGAATACAAGGTGGCACTTGAGATAGCGGACCAGAAATCACTCACAGAAGGGAAGCAGAACCGGTACTTCTTGGGCGCAGCATCACGCCAATTCTGTTTCTTCGACTTGTTACTTCATGCCTTCGATAGCAAACAACGCGATTTCTTACCTCCGCCTCTGATTTGGCCTGCAATATCCAAACCACCTTTGTTTTCTCGTCAAGTTTGCTTATGATCCAATCTGGCTCAATTTGAAATGCACTCAATACCGCGAGTACAAGATCATCTTTTTGTAGTACTTCTTCGATTTTGATATCACTGCCGTCTCTAGGATATCCATTCGCCCATGTCTTCTTCACAATGCCGTCCGGATATTGAATACCTTTGCTGGAAGAACCAGGGCTGTTACCGTGACCGTTGGCAGAAGAGCTGCTAGATTCCCGACGAACAATCACGTCGGCGATAGCTTCAGCCACAGTGCCGTTACTAGACTTTGAAACCTTGGCTTTCACATTTCGGTTGTTAAGGTGTTCCTGTGAGAGGACTACTACTTTCCTCTTTCTTGGATCGTTTTCAGGGATTGATTCATCTCGTCCTGCACCTCTCAATGCACTGGCTCTTGCTAATCTTTCTTCCTCCATTCGTTTTCGATCTAACCCGAGAAGTCCAGACGTTTGGGGGCAAACCTGTTGTACATTCGGTTTTGGTGCAGGACCACTGGCAGATCCGTCATCGGAAGCACTCCTCCCAGTATTGGCGTTTCTTCGCGTAGCTTCACCACTATGCCTGATTTCCAGGGCCTTGGCCTGCGACAGCGCGGGCTTAGTCGTTAGTGGTGCGTCTAAGTCATCGTCCTCATCGTCACTGATGAGGTTAATGACAGCTTGATGGCTATCGAGTGGCGGTGGACTGCCTTCTTGTAGAGACAAAGCGATAGCTCTCTTAAGATCCTCGTCGTTTTCGTCGTCCGACATCGTCAAATACTCGAATGTATCGCTTCGATAGGGTAGGCCTACTGTATCCTTCGTAACAGAGTCGTGCCGCAATGACTGGACGGAGAACACTATTGACTTGAAATCTCTTCAGAATGGGCTTTCAAATTCCCCAGGATTCCAAATTTATCAACGCGACGGGTAATGCTCTTCTGCACGTGATTACGTGTTGATGTCCAATCTCGATGGTGCAACTTCTTGTATGTTCCGCTGTCAGTGACTGGGCGTTGAAGGCCTGAAGACACTAATCGAGCCAAGGAATCAGCGAACTGTTTGAGTGGTTATGGCCAGACACAACGACCCTGCAAGGCAGATGTTGTTATTGATACTGGTATGCAAAGGAAGAAGACAAACGCGTAAAAAAGTGGTCGGGGTTGCTCAGGCGTAGCGAGGTTGATTACCTAGATTAGCGAAGAGTACCTACCTTAGCGTCTCGGGTGAGGCTTCTGTCAGACCTCCATGACTGGTCGATTTTCAGTCATGACGTGCACTATGGCTCCAGTATCCTGGACAACATGTCCACCCCTATTGCATTTCAACATGACCATATATTCTCTTCACACACATCTACAGTGGATCGAACACAACCCTGTGGACCTTGGGCTTGGCTGTGCATATATTAATTTGCATTATGGCTGATCGAAAGAGGAAGAATGTCGTGATCATCGGTGCAGGTGCTGCGGGAATGGTATGAAGAGCAAATTCGTGATGTTACTGTATTTCCCTAAGGCTGAAATCACAGGCATGCGCAGCAACTCTCGCCCAGCACCCGGATGACTTCAAGATCACCATTATCGAACGAATGGCAGTAACGGGCGGTCAGGCAACGTCAATATCTCTTGATAAATCCAAGTACGGAACTGATTGGATGAACGACGGTGTTCAGGGGGGTTCGCCGGTAATATTACCTGTAACAATACTGCCGTCGATATTTGTTGACAGCTATGAAGATCTTCAAGCACACCTTTAACTTCTTCAAGAGGTATGGCCACTCGCCTCAAGAAGTCAAACTCCAAGTTTCATTCGGCAAAGGCGTAGATGGGTTTTGGACGAACTGTTTTCCAAGTAAACTGGTCAATCAATTTTCCGGCGACATTAGAAAGTTTGGGAAAGTTCTCAAACTCATTAAATTGACCATGCCAGTGTTAGGACTAGTCCCGATTCGCATCATGCTTCGCATGTTCTTTTTTAGCAAAGATTTTGGGGACAAGATGGTCTACCCATTGATAGCCTTGTTCCTGGGTACGGGTAATCAAACAGCCAATGTTGCTTGTGCTATATTGGAACGATTGTTCGATGATCCGAACATGAAATTGTGGGATTACGATCCGGATACCCTTCTCCCGAATCTGCCAACTATGGTCACATTTCCTAAGCTCTATGATTTCTACGAAGATTGGAGAAGAGATCTAGAATCCAAGGGTGTCGATATTCGTCTGAAGACAGACGTGACCGAGATCGTACAGCGCTCTACTCGAGGTATCGTGCTTCAGACACGTCCATTTGATCCCGATGCCAATGATAGGATGGGCACCCATACCGGGCCGTCATCGAAGACCGAGACTTTTGACGAGCTGGTTATGTGCGGTAAGGCCCCTTTTCTCTCCTGTGTTGCGGTCTTACAATGTCAATCTATCGATCATCGTCTCTCCTTATTCTATTGCAAGTCCCAAAGCATACTGATCTTGGCACTTTCTAGTTCTGGCTGATGATGCTCTCAAGATTCTGGGGCGAACAGCAAGCTCCAAAGAGAGATTCGTCCTTGGAGGCGCAAAGTTCTATGATGATATAACAATCACGCATTCCGATAGCAAGTACTTCCAGAAGCACTATGAAACCAAGTTCGAAGCTTCCTTGTGTGCAGAGCCAGGCTCGAAAGCGCAGGCAGACCAAATTGCTTTTGCCAAGGGCGAACAGCGGGGAACAGATAACGAGCCTAGCGGTTATAGACCCATGTATTATACGAAGTCATACACACAAGACCCAAAGAAGATTGAGATGTCGTTCGATTGTTCCAACTACCAACATCAATTTAGGATGGATCATAATGCCGAGACTGCTCCGATTCCATACGACCGTCATGTCTTTCAGAGCATCTTTCTCGACAAACGTAACCGGGACCTTTGGACTATCGACGAGATCGATGAAAGCAAGGTGATAGAGAAGAAGTGGTGGCATCAACTTGGCCACCGCTGGCAACATTATTTGCGGGTTGTTCCTGGTGAGTCTCTTCCGCCATAATGGATTCTGTGGCTGATAGTGTATTAGGAATGATGTTCATCAACGGGACCAACAACACCTTATTTGCTGGTTCCTGGACCTTAGTGGTAAGAACCTATAGTGTAAGATTAATACAGGGAAGGCTAACATTATATAGAATATGCACGAATTAGCCTGCGTTAGCGGTAAGGACCCGCTCTTGACCGAAGCATTCTGGGTGGACTGATAGCCATATTTACGAGCACGTCAATAAAGGAGGAACAAGCTGACAGATACCCTACTAGGAATTGCTGCAGCTTATAGGCTGGGTGCCAGTTATGTAAAATTCGATGAGTTCGCAGAGAATTTTTTCAGTAAATATCGTAAGCACGCATCTTCTATTGCTCCATCGAAGCTCCAACTTGTTTACATCATGAAAGGCTCCACTTCCGTGGGCCAGCCATGATTTCCTTCCACTCACATCTGGCAATCTATGCTGTTTCATTGTGCTGATGTCTTGGCCGCGCAGTGCTCATTTCCCATGGCATGAGGTATTCATCCGAGCAAAAAAGAAGAGAGAAGCGAAAATGAGATCGCATCATAGGATTGTATGAAAAGACAAATGTAAAACGAGTATGTAAAGCGATACGGAACTCTCGAATCAAATACTTGTGCGAGAAAAGAAAAGCACCCACCACATCAGATGAGCGGCCTTTATCATTGGACCTGTTTCTGACATTCGGAATCCTCGAGACATTCATGTTTGAGCATGTGACTATTCGTTCATACATATACAGCTTATTATACAGAACGTGATGCTATGTGTTAGGTTGGCTTCCAGATCAATTGACCATGTAGATCCTTTTCCTAGAGGCAACTTCATCGAATATCGCGGCCCTTGTAGCCGTACGATGCCGATATTGTACATGTGCCAACAGTCTCAATGTTCCAGAAGGTGTCATGCCCTCAATCCGCCTTGCCTGCCCAACGGATTCTGGCCTCGTATCACGGAGCAAGGACTTCTCATGCATCGAGAGGCCATGAATTTGGTCATAATCTAGATCCAGCGGCAACTTAAGGTTTTCGTCCTTCTGGAAAACCTTCATAGCTGCTGCCTGTTGCTGGACATACGGTGCATATATAGCTTCGATCCCAACCCGATCTCGAATTCGCGCAGAATTTTGCATGACTTCTGGAACCAAAGTTGCCATGTCTGTCATGGTAACACCTGCTAGACGAAGAACATCGAAAGCACTTCTCCTCGTCGAATCATTGCCTACTTTAAAACCGTCTTTGATCCACGTTGGAGGGCTTGCAATTTTGGCTCTGAGAGCGGCTTTGAGGGAATCCATCTGTGCTACTTCATCACAGAAGCTCAGCCATCGTCTATCACCAACAATACCGGCTTCTCGACCCTTTGCAGTGAGTCTTAGGTCAGCGTTATCTGCCCTTGCGCTCATGCGGTACTCGCTCCTCGAGGTGAACATCCGATAAGGCTCGGATACCCCCTTTGTGATGAGATCGTCAATCATGATCCCTATGTAGCCATCGCTCCTGGATAGCACGATCGGCGGCTTTGATTGTGCTGCTAATCCCGCATTGATCCCGGCGATGATTCCTTGTGCAGCAGCTTCTTCATAACCTGTAGTGCCATTTATTTGCCCTGCTAAATAGAGTCCCCGAATTGATTTGGTTTCTAGGGTGGATTTCAGACTTCGTGGATCAACATAGTCGTACTCCACTCCGTATCCAGGCTGGAGCATTGTGACATGCTCTAGTCCCTTGATCGTTCTCAGAAGCTGCTCTTGTGCTTCAGCAGGGACTGTCATGGAGATACCATTTGGATAGATGACATCGCTACCAAAACCTTCTGGTTCTAACCACACGATGTGTTTCTGCTTGTCGGAAAATCGAATTACTTTAGACTCCAGGGATGGACAATACCTTGGTCCCTTGACCGTCTCTCGGATATGTATAGATTTGTCGAGATTAGCTCTGATTATATCATGCGTGCTTTCGTTCGTGTACGTAGCATAGCAATACATCTGCTCTCGAACCCCAACCGAATCATTCAGAAAGCTGAAGGGCATAGGAGGATCATCACCCGATTGAGCGTCGAGAACTTTGAAATTGATACTGTCCTTGGCGAGGCGCGGAGGAGTACCGGTCTTCAATCTGCCAAGTTTGAAGCCCGCGTCTTTTAAGGACTTGCTCAATCCAAAGGTGGCAGCTTCACCCATCCGTCCCGCAGGATGGCATTCGAGACCGATATGTATTTCGCCACCAAGGAAGGTCCCTGTCGTTATAACCACGCGATTTGTGGGAATTATCTCCCCGGATTCCAGGCGAACGCCCGTTATTCTTCCACCCACTGTTTGTCCATGCTCTGGCGTAACGATGATATCGGCGACGCTCCCAGGAACAATTGATAGGTTGGGATAAGCTGTTAGCTCTTCTCTCATATGCTTCTTGTAGAGTTGGCGGTCAATTTGTGCGCGTGGACCCTGCTTAAGTTAGCTTATGAAATGTGAAATTACAGCTAGGGAATGAATTACCCAAACAGCCGGGCCTTTCTTACGATTTAAGACCTTGAATTGCACACCTGCTTTGTCGATGATACGGCCCGCTACTCCATCAAGCGCATCGATCTCCCTGAGCATTGTTCCCTTGCCAATACCGCCAAAGCTCGGATTGCAGGAACAGACGCCGATATTATCGAGCTTAGGGGTAATGAGAGCAGTTCTCGCCCCAGCTCGGGCTGCCCCAGCACATGCTTCTGAGCCCGCATGGCCTCCTCCTATGACGACAACGTCGTATGGTCTGACCAAGTTATCAGATTGGAACTCGAGGCCAAAATAACGCTGAGGTCTTCTTACTTGGTACCTTGGGCAACATCGGCGAATCTTCTCCGTTGCTGGCGGATGTGCTGCGAGCGACGTAACCGAATTGGAGTGATACAATCATTTAGACCGAGAGCTCTCTTCATCATTGCATCGTGAAGCAAAGACGTTGAAAACTTGCCGTGATCCGTGAAAGCAATGGATATGCAATTACCTAGGTAGGCGCTGTCGAAGACTTTTTAGCCGCGGTGCGTCTAGAATTTGGCACAATAAGAACTAGAAGGGTCAACTAGCCAAACGCCCACACCGGCCAACCGCCCAAAATTGAATTTGACCACAACAACGCCACAAATTCGCGATAAAAACTACATATTTGATATCGCACACTTCACTTTAGTTATTATATCAATTTTTGTAATTTTCCGACAGGTTTGAAAAATCGCGAAAATTTTGGTGTTCCTAAGGTGGGCGGTTGGCCGATGTGGGCGGTTGGCTACCGTAGTTGACCCTTCTAGTGCTTGGCACACGAGGATGATAAGCCCTGGATCATTGCTTAGATAAGGTGTCGTAGATCGGCGCCCAGTACGCCCAGGAAAAGGGGGAGCGAGAAACGACACGTGGATTGGGGCTAGCGGGAACGTTTGGGGAGATATTCAATTCCATGTAGCCAAAACTGGCTATCTAGTAGTTTACCTCCAAGGCCGCTGACAATACACTAACAACAGATCCCCGAATCTGCACCAGTGATAATTGGAGTCTGCTTTCGGCTTAAAGCCGTCGTCCGCCAACCATCTAACCTCAGTCCACACTCTCGCTCCGTTAAGCCTCCCGTCTAGTCGCTATCAAACTCGTCTCCTGCCTCCCATATCCTTGTTTTGTTTATCGTGCCTACGCCTCCAATTTCTACCCCTTCCAACTATTTGTATGACAAAAGAAAAGTGACGCAGAACGTGCAGTGGTCAGACGACTGTACAAAAGAGAACATTAAAGCGTGACCGACAATTTGGTCAATATGAACCTGCACCAACTACGCAGCCATCGGCCGCATAGATAGTTCTTAGCATAGCAAGAAGACTTGAGGTAATGAGTGCAAGTCGAAAATTCGAAATCAATAAACAGGACCTCAACGCCCGAGCTGACCATAATTCATTAGATAGTTACCATCTCTCGTTAAGACCCCATAACGCCGTTATGCATTCCATTCATGGGTGGGGGCCTGCCGCCAACGTAATTTGGAACAGATACCGCTGCCGTGGACTGACTTCCAATGCTAGAGTTTGTGACGCCAGAACTCCCAGACGAGTCTAACTTTAATATTTTGCGGAGACTGTCTTCCATTCCTCGAAGATCCGCATTCCTATGTCCAGATGAAACGCCAAATGATGAAGGAGATGTGCCATGAGTTACATTGTCGTTAAAACGATGCGTGCCAGATAATGATGAATTACCATATATGCGCGATGGAGTTGGTGACTTGGGACCAGCTCCAATGGGATCATGTGTTCTGGTAGGTGTTTTAGTTGGGGTGACCTCCTGTCGCAACCCTGATGAACGTCCCGGCACGCGAGAGCTATTGTTTTGGTGCTTCGAGTCAGGGCCGTACTGGTACCCGCTGAGACGTGGATGTTGAGGTAATGCTGCACTCCTCGGACCACTGAGTAGAGCAGAGGGTGATTGAGATCCGGAAGGTAAGGTACCCGGGGAAGGAGGATGGGGGTTCTCCTCACTTTGTGGAGCCGGGACAGAAGAGCCAGAAAAGAGATAAGCCTTTAGGGCCTCTGATCGGTCCGAGGATCTCTGTGATCCCAAAGGTGGCTGCTCTGAAGGTCTAGATTGCTGATTTTTACGAGCAGCACTAATTCTTTCGGAATAAGGTGTTGAAAATGCCGGACCGTAAGGTGTACCTCCTTCTCTCTCACCGTCTAGCTCCATTGCAAATATTCCGCCAGCAGACATTCTGTTCGCACTTCCGTGGCGGGGTTGAGTCTGATTTGAAGGAGCTGGTGGAGTCCGGCTGTTGATTGAGGTATCGAATGGAGGTTGGAAAGGTCCAGCTGCACTCGCCGCCTGAGTTGCACTATGCGCTCTTGCTTTCTCTTCTCGATCAGCCTTGAAGAACAAATCTAAAGGAGATTCTTCCCTCTGGGACTGATTTGCTGTGGGGGCAGCATGTGGTGGGGTAGATAGAGGGGCGCCTCTGAGCGATTTAAGTCCTTTGGCGCCCGGAGAGTCCGGTACGGACTTTGAGTAGTAACTCGGTATTGGAAGAGCTGATGGAGCAGGCGAGGCGTGAAAAGTAGGCCCTGCATAGGCGGCGGCCGAAGGAGTATTCATTGGTTTTGCGGACAAAGGCATGCCTGCGGATTGTACACCTGGAAATGGGGAGGTGTTGCCATTGTTTCTTGTGGTGATAGGGGACGTCATCACATTCTTTGGCCGGTTTTTGTTTCTGGATTTTTGCTTTGAACCTGTCCCAGAAGTAGCGGAGCTCGATGGATTCTGAGCTGAAGACTGATTGTCTTTTCGAGGGGTTCGGGGCGGCGTTGAAGGCTGTAGTGTTTGCTCTGAATTGTACTTTTTCATTTCGGATTGAGAATTTCGCTCGTGAGCTTGCTGGTTGAGGTGATGGGGATTTTGAGGATTTTGCGACGAGGCTGCGGGAGAAGGAATCGCAGCACTTCGAGTATGCCGATGTCGCCTGGCAGGACCGTCTGTAGACATGGTCTTCGTTGGCTTGTAAATAAGCAGCCTTAGAAGAGATGAGTGATCCGAACAGAAACAGAAGTGATATTCAGCAGAATTGTTGTAGGCGCATGAAGCCTGGATGGAGAATGCCCCTGATCGAGGGGAGCCGCCTAAGGTGGTGGCCGGTCGCTTGAAGACGGTTGTGATGTGTTGGAATCTCGGTCGGTCGTAATCGTGAATTGTGCGAGTTCAATATATGAGAGTATTCTATTCATTGTTCCGTGTCGGGTCGAGTGGATGTCAAAGGAGGAATCCGCGCAATGCATGGAGTGGTGAGGATGATCAAGGATAAGGATTGCCTCCGGCAAGTTCCGCAACCATTCACATTCACCTTCTACATCTATTTACCTTGCCTCTCCATAACGCCGTTGCTCACGATTCGAGTTCCTGCGCCGCAACGACTTCTTTCCGCATTAGCCAAGCTACTTAGAACTCTAGCGAAGACTTTGAGGAATCGAAGCCCTACTTTGACAGGTAGCTCTCATTGACCCCTGCCGCCTGAACTATTTACCCCTCCACGCCCATACCGTACCTCGCCTTCACAACCTGGATCATAAAGAAACCATGGCGGATATCGATATGACCGATGCTCCTTCGGGATCCTCTATTGCTCCCAAGAAGGCCGTCGGAAAGGCCAAAGCTGGCGGAGAAGGTGGCGCAGATGGCAAAAAGAGATTTGAAGTGAAGAAGGTTAGCAACATAGCTCCAGAGACTTTACTTATACTGATAGCTAAGCAGTGGAATGCCGTGGCTTTGTGGGCCTGGGATATCGTAGTTGACAACTGTGCTATCTGTAGAAATCACATTATGGATCTCTGTATGTTTCGAGATATCTGGGCAGTTCACGATTACTAACAGCCTCCAAGGCATCGAATGTCAGGCAAACCAAGCTTCAGCAACGAGCGAAGAATGCACTGTAGCATGGGGAATCTGCAATGTAAGTCTTTCATTACGTCCGGCAATGTTCACTCGGCTGACTTTTATCTCCAGCATGCTTTCCACTTCCACTGCATCTCTCGTTGGTTGAAGACTCGTCAAGTGTGCCCACTCGACAACAGAGACTGGGAGTTCCAGAAGTACGGTCGTTAAGCCCTGCACGTCGAGAATACGAAAGGATGATGCTACGAGTACGATTATGACGGTGGTTGCACCAGAAAGCCTTGCTATGAGGATCGGGACAAAAATTCGCGTTTGCGCAGTGGCTTTTTCTGCATAGAGGCGTAGTGAGGCAGCCTCCGAAGATGGCGTTGCTAGGAAACAGCTCCTTCATGGTGCAGGTCATCACAGACCATTCGTGAATAAAATATATCATCGTCCAGTTGGTGGTATATCCTCAAACGCCTGTGTATTTCCTAAACCCTGGCCCGATGTTATAAATCGGCCATCCGTGCTGAACCCTATCCTACCGACTTTCCATCCACCATGATCTCTGGTGTATCCGCGACAGTACCGCCCACTGGTAACCACTTGACAGGGTGTTTGTTGAATATCGGCCAGGGTGGTACTACCGCAAGAAATGTGACCGCTGTCCCACCCAAGCCTATGAATAGTGCACTTTTGATATCCTGCCGGAAGAACCCAACGATGAAGGAGATTGCCTGTGCAGTACAATCAGTTTCTGACGCCTTCGGTAAAAAGGAGCAATATTCTGACCCCAACAGTTGAAAGAAGGGCTGTTGCAATGAACTCAGCTAATCGTTGTCCTTCAAAGTCCTATCAGTAACATTAGTGACGGGCGACGTTAGCAGAGACACTCATTGATCAACACACAATTTGACCCTCGAACATTTCGCGCGCTTGCTCTAACAATTGGTCTGCCATGGTGCTTTACACTGAGAGAGATAGTTGTTTCGAAAAAGAGAAGGAAGCTCGAAGTCTGGCCTTATGTCGGAAGATGCCGACTCTCTAGTCGCCAAGAAAATCCACGTGATTATTCTAAATTTGCAACGCAGCGGGATTGATTGCCGTTCAGGTCACACCACGAGCGCGAGTGGAAAGTGATGTGGCAAGATTAGAGTCAATATCCTGGCATAATAGGTCGCAATATTTGTTCCTTGTTGGGCGTTCTTGCCAAATCCTCTGTTGGTTTTTTTGAGGGGTTCTCTGACCGCAAAGGACCCATGCGAGAAAACCTTGTCTCTGCGCTAAATCAGAGGCGAGTCAACTTTCTTCAATCGAGCCTCTTCACTTTCGATACTCCGCCTTTAGACCACGACGACGAACTTCGGTTTCGACTTCATCACGCACCAATCTAACATCTGCAAGCCCCCATTCGCTGAGCTGCACTGGCCAAGCCACTGTGTAACGATCCCATAACCCCAAGTTCCCGCCTTTGTGTGGTGAACCCTCTCGTCCAAACGTCATCCTCGACGAAACCCATCCCTCGTTTTGTACCCCTCTTCGCTCTGTCGGTTTCCTACCTTCGACCTCCGAAAAATTCCATAGATCTTCAATCTCATTAGATCTGCTATTCTTGCAGGTACAAAGGGCTTATCACAATCGAAGCGCTCTGCCTCTTCTCGGCCCAATCGCCTCGGCGGCACCGAAATAAGAAAACCACCAAATTGGCGGGACTCGTACTTCACAAGTTTTCTTTCATCCGTCCGCTCCTCGGTCCAAAGACCTGGGCTTATTGCGGAGGTGACAAGAAGCCTCCATAATTGGTCTCCGATTGCTCACATTATACATAAACACTGCAAAGAAACCGAAAACAACTGCGATCTGATGTCGGGGTAGCTGTCACGGTACGATTTTTGAACTTAAAGGACTGTACAGGGACAACCTGTGCACGAAAAACTACCAAATTGACGCCAACACGCGGTGGGCGCTCGTTGCGACCCGCCTGACACTTGAAGGCTTTCACCATATAGAACAAATTGTAAGTTGTTTAGGACACTGGATTTAACTATACTAACTATTGTCAGAGGTTGCCAGTACAACACTTCAGAGAGTTGGTAGACTACCTGCACCATGTCCGAACACGAGGATGTCTCCCTGGACACGGGTTATAGCACTCCTGTTCCGGAGCTCGATGACCATAGACATCAGTCCGCCTCTGTGCAGCGCTCCCGATCTCGTCGTGGAACAGTCGACACTATGCATAGCGCTTACCGTAATCTGAGCCCTGATCTCACTCTTGTAAATCAGGGACTCCTACCAACCATTGCCCGAGATTTTGAGCAAGCAGTCGAGGACGAGGATGGAGAAGCGACGACTCCGCATCCTGGCCGAGTTGCACTAGAAGATAGAAGCCGCCGTGGGACTGCGGCTACTTTAGATCCAAGATCTGTGTCTCCCCCAAATTCTGTCAAAGCTTTTGCTGATGCTCGGCGCCGGGAGCGAGGCCTCTCAACTTCCGAGCCCAATTCGGTCAAAGCCTTTGCAGAAGCTCGCCGCTTTGAAGATTGCGAGCTTCACCGGATGCCTTCGGCAGCAAGCCGCCGAAGTAAGCGGAGCATGCGCAGCAGGCGCTATACTAATGACAACGATGCTAAGAGTTTCACTGGATCTAGCAAGACTGCCGAGGAAGATGTGTGTTTTCCTCTACACTCGTCTAATAAAGATACTCTCCAGATTGATTATGACGTCCTTGAAGAATTTATAGCCGATGAAGAAAGCCGGGACAGGACACCACCAAAGGGCCAGCCGCAAGCTCGGATATTCCCCGATCTTCGACCAAGGAGAGAGAACGGCGAAGCAACCATTGTCACATCTGGCGGCGACGTTGTTGATGTGCCATCAGATACCGCTTATGGCCTTCAGGAGAAGATCAGCGAGCCTGAGAGCCTGGACGAATTTATGGGAATATCTCCGCGCATTGACAACCGCTTTGAATTCTTCTCCTCGATGGGAGAGTCTACAATCCATGCCGCTGAATTTGGTGATCTCATTCTGCCTGGAGAAGATGTTCGCAGCCTCTTCACTTTCCCCCCAGGAGAAGATATGGATGGCGTCTGGTGGTTGAATATGAACAATCCCACTGACGAGGAGATTCGGGCAATTTGCAGAGCCTTTGGTGTGCATCCCCTGACTATCGAAGACATTTGCACCCAAGAAACTCGTGAAAAGATTGAACTCTTCCCGTCATACTACTTCGCCTGTTTCCGCTCCTTCCATGTTCAGGAGGTCGATGACGGCCAGCAGTATGAGCCATTCAACATATACGTTGTCGTCTTTCGGGAGGGCACACTCAGCTTCAGCTTCTCGCCAAACCCTCATGCTGGTAATGTTCGACGAAGGATAACGATGCTCAAGGATTACGTTGCTTTGAGTGCCGACTGGATTTGTTACGCTCTGATGTAAGTGTCACGGCAGAGGCGCATCTCCAATACTAACATATCTTAGTGATAATATTGTCGATTGCTTCGCGCCTATCATCAACAACATTGAGCAGGAGACTGATGTAATTGAAGACCAGGTGTTCATCGCACGAAATGACGACATGCACACGTTTTTGCGTAAAATCGGCATGGTTCGTAAAAACGTCATGGGTCTGATGAAGCTTTTGGGTGGCAAAGCGGATGTATTGAAGGGATTCACCAAACGCTGCAATGCAAATTACAAAGTCACACCACACATGGACATCGGCCTTTACCTCGGCGATATCCAGGACCACGTTGTTACAATGATGACAAGTTTGGCCCACTTTGAGAAGATGCTCTCTCGCTCGCACAGCAATTATCTCGCACAACTTTCAATCGACAATATTACTCAGGGCAACCACGCAAACAAAGTTCTCAGCAAGATCACTCTATTGGCCTCCATTCTTGTTCCGCTGAATCTCGTTTGTGGTATGTTCGGCATGAACGTGGAGGTACCATGGCGAAGTTCTGATAGTCTCGCCCCTTTCTTTGGAATATTAGGCACTCTTATCGCCTTTGTAGTCATTTCCTTGGTCGTCGCCAGGAAAATGAAGTTCATCTAGAGTATTTTTAAGAAAGGTCATGAGCTAGGAGTGACCGATGTAATTGCAGAAGAAGTTGGCGTGGACGAGAATATGATCAATCTGTTTTTCTACCATATTTTCAACTCTTGCTGGACTATTGGAACCTTGAACGATTCCCTTTTAGTGAGCTAGAGGGATGAGTAATGTATTTTCATTAGGTTTAGACTTAAATAGAAGTAGATGACTGAAATTGCGTAGAGAGGATTGTGATTGACTGCTGTACTTGATAGATGAGGAGAATAAGGTCTGCATTTGTCGCGCAAGCGAACGTTGTATCAAAATCGTATGACTTTACTGGTCGCCATTCTCCTCGTATGCAGCCTTCTGTGATTTGGCTTCCTCTAGAAGTCGGTACTTCCTCTTGCTTTTCTTCACGGCACTTGATTTCCTTTTCTTCTTCCTCTCGCCCACAATCGCAACACGACTCTCTTTGCCCCTTTCTAGCTCTTCAACCCGCTCTGCAAGCATCTGCCTCGCAATCTTCCGGTTCTGAGTTCGAGATCGTGTAGCTTGTACCTTGAGGACGATGCCCGTAGGGAGATGCTTCAATTGTACCGCGGAAGAAGTTTTGTTCTGTACCGATGTCTTTAGCTCGAATCCCCATCACAGTGCTAAAGTGCCAATTCCCTTCGAGCTAGGACAACATACAATCTTCTGTCCTCCAGGTCCGCTCCCTTTCAAAAATGCTTCCGTAAATTCATCCTCGTCGACAGGCGGTGGTCGGTCTGGCATTTTCTTCGCCCATAATGAGGAGGAGGCAGCAACGCCGCGATTTGCGATCAAGGCGGTCGCAGCATATTCTGTAACCAGTCTCCTACTAGTATGTAAGAGAAGCCCTCGTATCATTGTACATCTCGATCATAGATGCAGAGGTCGAAGTCCGAGGTTAACTTTCAGGATCGAATGGCGTCTATGACGGAACTTGCGAGGCCGACGCCCGAGAAAAAGACCCCTGTCTAAAACCACGACCCATTTCGCGTGACAATTTAATGTTCATCCCATCAGATTCCGCGCCGAACGTCTCTCACTCACTCACGCCCCTGAACTTCCTCGTCTGCCCGTCGTTCGTTTCTTGCTCAAATCAAACCTCCAACTCTTGTTGAGACCCAAGGAATCTGGAACTCGACTTTGAGAAACTGAACATCATTGATCATGTTTGCTTCAACCTTCCGATGGCTGCAGCGGAAGAGATACCAATATGAAGTAATGCTCCTCCGAGCTATGTCTACTATTTGTACTCATCGTTGCAGGTCACATTCTCTCTTTATATGCTGACACCGACGGAGAAATTTATCTTCAGTGAGTCGAATCTGTTATGCACAATTGCCCCTGCCTTGTTGACAGTCTGTGACTGCCTGCCCGACCCCTGAAATTCGGAAGAGTGGGAACAGTGGAATGCTAACAATTCACGAATACAGATTCCTTCCTTTTCCTCTTCTTCAGCATGATCATTATCGCCATGACGCTCTACCTTCCACAACACATCGCTTTCCTCACTAACCGGGCCTGGTTCTACTACAACGGTGACGAAAATGCAAAGGCTGCAGTCCAATCTGTAGTTGAGAGTACCACGAGAACATTCTCTATCGAGGAGGTTAAGGAAAGCATCATTACTACGAGTGGTACAGCAATCGTAGATGCTGCGAAGGAGTTGTAATCATACTTGTGATGGAGTCGGTGAATGTGTACGAACAGTCAGTAGTTTGGCAAAGGCTTGCAAGCAAATATGAGTGATTTGGTCGGTTTTGGGTCTGGAGTTTTGGATAGCGAGGCGACGACATGATAGATGTCACGGCATGACTCCATAGGAAGGGCATGGGTCCTAATTAGTAATTCGAGTCTCGAAGCAGAAAAACTTGGTCGACCAGTTGGTTGCTACAAGTCCATGCTTCTCTACTATTTCGTTGCCATCCTTCCTTTTATGCCCTAACTTCCCTACTAGGCATCAAATGCTTCATTGTGTTGTACATCAGTTCCCCAACACCGAGAACTTCTCTTCGTTCCAGGTAGTGCAAGACTCCCAATCTGTAATCCGGCCATGCCAATTTTATGCCTCCATCTTTTTCCAATTGCTTGAGCGATATTTGAGTGACCGGCCCAGCATGCCGACGCTCAATGTCATCCATTGCTCCATCTTCCAGCTCCCTAACATATGAGATTGCTAAAAGACAGAGCAAGGGCGAGAATGAGAACGTAAATAAAGTCGGTAGTGAGAGAGAGTTGTCTAATTCAGAAACATACTTGCTCAACGCTAAATGAATGTTTGAGTCTAGCAAGCAGCCTCTCGCGTTGGGATCAACAGTATTGAATGCCCGAGACCGCCATAGGCAATTACAGATATCCATAAGAAAACCATTGAAATTATTGACATAGGCGCTGGCGTAAGATCCCTGTTTCGAGGCGTTCTTGGGGGACATAGCGTATTCAAAAGCTTTCTTGTAGATAGCGAGGAGAGCACACAAACGACTAAGGATTGCCAGAGAACTAGTGAAATGCAGTGTATATATGACTTCGGTAGGAGGTAAACTGATTCGGACGACCGTCTTTAGACGTGGATGTATGATACTAGAAGCTGCACGCTCGTAGAAATCCAAGACCGTAGAGAGAGTATCCACACCCATGGATGTTTGGATGATTGCCAGAGAAAGACCACTAACGTGCTCCATCAGAGACTTAATGGCTTGGCCTCCGTAAGCGGTCGGTTTAGGTTCTGCAAGTAGTTTTATAGTCCATTGATCCAAGAGGCCGCTGTAGTATCGAAGGAGTCTAAGTTTCGAGTTGGTGGTGCCTTCGCACAAGACAGCGTCTTCTAGTGGCTTGAGTATTGAAATATACAGATCTAAAATTCTTAGCTTGCTGCTTCTCATTTTCGGTATGCATACCTTGGAAAGGACTCAATGGAACATAGATCAGGAGACCAAGAATAGTAGCATCACCCGTTGTACCATCCCATGAATGGATCATCGATTGCAGATAAGACAGGCAGGCCGAGGGTAATTGCTATTCGGGCTTAGTGAGGAGGCTGCCAGCGACAGGAGACATGGGGTCAAGGCATACCTTTGTGCATCGTGTGTAGGACAATAGAGCCTGCAACATCTCAAGAATAACGCTTTCTCCAGCATCTAGATTCTGGAGTTGGTCCTCGAAGAACGCGAGCAGCCAGCTGTCGATTCGACTTGAGTCGACATCAGAGGATCTGAGCTGCAAGAATTTTTGGAGTAGCGGATCATCGAGAACAGCAACCAGCTGATTAGGTGGATCAATTTTCTCCAGCTTCTGCACAAAATCATAGACATTTTCGATCTCCTCCAACGTCGTTGAAGACTGTTGATACTATCAGCCGAGTCACGAGGGGCCGATACGCGTGACTGACCTCTTGAGCATGTGATGTATGCACGTCTGGCAAGACTGGCCCACGCTTACGCTTTAATCCTGTTCCGACTTTCCGTGCAACTCTGAAGGTTCGCTGTTCGGTAGACAGGTCGTCTTGGGTTCTCTGAAAATGGATATCTTGAATTTCACCAAGTCTTCCTCGCCATTCGGGATTTGGATGCTAGAAATGAAATGGTAAGCTCTCTGAGAAATAAATTTGTGATGAGCTACTTACAGTGAATACAGACGCCCGCCCTGTGGTAGCATCGCCGACGATAACATCGGGATAATAGTCTTTGTATACTCTCATGAGTCCTATCAGAGGGGGCTCATTACCCGCTTGTCGAATCAGCTCCATGCTACCGAGCATCAGCTAACATTCTAGATAGCTCTGAGGCAGCTAAAACCTACAGGAACTGTATTCTGAAAGGTCGAACATGCTTTCGCCTTGTTATCAAAGACAACACGTGACAGACTTGAGATCTCGAAAGCAAAATCAGCGAAAGACTTGAATGCTTTAAACCACATATACCTGATAGCAACAGTATCTAATAGATTGAAGATAACGCTATAAAGTTGCGAAAGTATCCTTGGGTTCTCAAGAATATCGTACACCATAACCAGCCATTTCAGCAGTCCGGCTTGAGCAGTGTAGGAAGGCTTGAATCGACCATGCCCCAGACTGCCAATGACTTTGGCTGCTATAGAATCCGGCACCTTGCTGACGGGATAGAGGTGGCGGATTAAGTTCCCCAGGCTGCCTTGGTCCAGCTGGTTTGGAAGTGTGACGATGTCAACAAGCTTGTCGAGCTCTCCAACGACAAGCCCATCTTCATAAGCTTTTGAGCAGAGGATGTCTATTAGGCCGGACACCTTGATTGGCCGTTGCTTAGCAGGTGTCTTGGAGGCTAGAAGACGCATCAGTAGCTATATCTCAGCGAGGCGCATCTCGACGCGTGCTTACCTCTCTCGAGGTCCACCAGCAGGTCCTCCATGCTGTCGACGCGTCTTGGCGAAGGTGGCATGGCAATGCGGACTTTCCCATGGGACAATCCGCCTTCGATGCAGTAGCAGAGGTTGTGGTGGTGCGCAAGAATGGTTGTTTGGGTCAATCACCTGCTCCGTGTTTCCTGTGTAACATCGAAGCGATGTTTGACTTGCGCGCGAGGCCAGCCAAAGCGAGGACACGGCCACAGCAAGGGGTTCGGTTGGGCGACACCTGCACCTGCACCTCAAGCACAACCTCTCCCCCACGCTGCAGAGAGCATACCCCAGGAACCTCATCGAAGACGTGGAAAAGCATCTGTCGGGCATGCAGAATACATCGGTCACAGCATGAATCGGTCACAGACAATCTGGCCGTCCTCGAGGAGCATTTGGCGCAGGTGCTCATCCAATTATAGACCACTTCAACAGCATGCCATGCACACAACGATGCGGACTCTGCCTCTTTGGTCCAGAGTCCCGCATCTCGTACGATTCTCCCCGGACTAAGGCAGGCCTCGAAAATCTTTGAGTGGTGCATATCATAATCCGGCGAAGAGAGACGGCCGTTCTGAGAGCTGGGCGCTCCAGAGTTCGGCGGGCACGCAACCTATCACAACCAGCCTCTGTGATGACTAGACGAGAGTATTGAGGGACAGTGACGGCGACGATGAGAGGATGGCCATCCAGGGGTCCAACAGAGAGCTGTGCAAAAATGCATCGTCGTGAGGTGTAGGAATAAAAGTACCTCGTAAGTGACCGAGAACGTGCCTCGCCAATGTCGACTCTCTGTGTTACTCTCCTCAGGAGTTGCCCCAGAAAGACACAGAAATAGCTATGCTGGGCTAACTAACGGCAAGGCCGGCAGTCTGTTAATAGTACTGCCAGGCATGGTGGGATATGGCCCGGCAGCAAACACGTTCTCCTCTTACATCGACATCAGTGTCAGTTGGTGCTGCGGTCAGTGAGCTCTCTTTGGCGGGCGTTTTCTGCGCCGTATTGGGCATCCTCCATTCGATCATCCTGTCTGTCTGTCTGACTGACTGCTGTCTGCCTGCCCCGCCATTCTAGACCTTCAGCGGGGTCCATCCCATGCGTGTCTTCACTTTTTTTTCAATGCGTTGGCATTATACGGAGGAGACGGAGCTCGATTTAGAGACACATTCACAGCTCTGTGTTGTACGGTGCTGTCCAGAGTACAGTACTTCGTAGGTAGGTAGGGCACAGGGCAGGGCACAGGGCCTGCCGTTATCCTGCTCATCAATCTGTACCTGTGCCTGTTTTCAGGGCTAGAGAACGGTACATCTGCTTCGCATGTCGATCCTCAAGCAAGTGGACGCAAGCACAATACCCAGGACACAACGCTGTACAGAGCACCCACAATGTAACAACCATCCTTGCCAGCTCTAACATCGTCGAGTTCATCTTGCAGGCGATCCATCCAGGTGCGGCCTTGCTTTTTGCTCTTATCTCCTCACTGTCTTCAGCTGCAGTATTAGGGGCTAGGCGAGCTCACATGTACCACTATCCTGGTTGCGCGGACTGCTGGGCACCACCGTGAGGTTAGGTATCAGCGTATCAGCGTGGTCTTCATAGGCTACATCACGCCGAAGCTGTCGCTGGTTTGGGGCGCATACTGAACCACCAACCCCTGACCGTAACCTGCAAAGACAGGCCGAGTAACAGCTGTGCGTGGAGCATGAAGCATGGAGCATGGATACGCGAGACGGAGGGACGGTAGAATTGGCCTGGGGTTACACCGATTTATTAAAGTTTTCAAAATGCTCCCGCCAGCTGGTGCTAACTTTAGGCCCCATATCGGATCTGGTATACGGTAGGGACTATCTCTCGCCTCTAAACACTCCTCGACATCGAAAACTCCCGATTTGCTGCACAGCTGTCATGGGAGCACCTAGACTTTGCGTGCTGCTGAAGAAGATATCAAGGGCGTGTTGATCGCGCGCGGTCGAGTAGCGCAAAACGAGGATCCCCATCTGGACATCTGATCTCTTCCCCAAATTCCCAAAGGACCGCAGCCATTCCCGCGACTGGGCAGGTCGAGACCCGCGCTGTCGGGAACAAGGCTCCGTTCGCACTGTCTTTTGGGTCCTCATACATATGCAATAACAGCAATGTCTCGCGCAATCAACTTCCTCCTTTCCAACCTGTTCAGGTATAGATCCGCCCAAAATCTAGTATGTTCGTCTTCATCGTCCTTGTGAACTCCGGATTATGTCGAAGCAGCCTACGAACGCGGAAGAAGACGAAGATGGGATGTAGGTAGAGGGTTCTTGACTTTCCACATACCGGTCCACTTACTTTGAATCAGGGACCTCGATCTCGAATCGCGGTCGGAACGATCTAATCAAGATGATTCTTCGACCTTGTTTGCACCTTCACGCCTGGCAACAGTGCTGCGAGACGCTCCTAAATGGCTTTCGCATCTTCACCATCTTCGAGAGACGGATGTTATCGTTTTATTGACACCAGTGGTAATTCCCATTTCCCGGGATCCGACGGACATGAGTGATCCTTTTGAGCCACTAGGACGTTCTCTATCGCTGAGGCATGCAAGAGTTCGACATGTTCCATACACTCAGAGGTCTGTGTTTGCACGCTTTGAAGTCTCGGCAGTACTGTGTACTGACTTGAGTTCTCAGGAATGGCATTACCTCAACCCACCTAGGATTTATTAAGAGGGCCCATACTATCATTATTTGCCTCGCTGTTCAACCTTTGCAACTCGAGCTAGCCGACGTAGCTTTTGCTGTTAGTGATAACAAGCCAGTCATCGTGGTATGCTGTAGCGAGCCAGACATCAACCCACCTCTTCCATTTCCGACTGTCGTCCATACTGCTGGGTTTTCACCGTCCGCCCTAGAAGCTGCAGCGGCATTGATGTTTGGAGAGCAGTCTCAATCCATTGTTGGTAGCCTATCAGACCCGATAAACACAGCCAGTTTACAGCCTAGAGTATGGCTTGTGGAGGACTTTAACGAATCCAGAGACATGCCAGCCATCCTCAGCTTATGGTCAGAATGCTTAGGAGAACGATTTGCTATGGATCAGCCAACGCTTACAAGTGTACTTCTTAAGCCGGGATATTCCAAGCATTATGTCGTCCGAAATCCACCGAATGGGGAGACAATAGGATTCTGCGCGACATACCTTTCATACGTGGATCGAGAAGGTGAGAAATTGATTGCATCTTTGGCAATGCTCATTGTCCATCCTACAAGACGACTTCAGGGTATCGGCCTAAGCCTCCACAGCCACGCGATCACTCAGCTCAAAAGAACGCGAGGTATCATACGTTTACAGCTTGGAAGCACTTTTCCTCGCATCCTCTACGGGCCAC
Organism: Mollisiaceae sp. DMI_Dod_QoI; assembly: GCA_009613015.1. Lineage (NCBI taxonomy): Eukaryota > Fungi > Ascomycota > Leotiomycetes > Helotiales > Mollisiaceae > Mollisiaceae sp. DMI_Dod_QoI. The sequence goes on from VXCB01000054.1 coordinate 46,939, forward strand.
CGTCCGATATGCAATTAAGCGATGGGTGGTTTTGTCGCAGAGGGTGGCAAATCAGCAACGACTCACCTGGCCAAGGTCAGGCTGTATGTGATCTTATTTTGGACTTCAGGGATTGGCAATATCGCCCTGGCCTTGGCTCGTCGATTGCCACAGAATATCGACTTTGCACACAGGATGATATGACAAAGGTCCTCGAACTTGTCGAAAAGTTGTCAGCGATGGACGAGAAGTTAGGATGGTTTGATCAATACTGGGCCTTGATCAATGGGCCAAATGTCAAAGACATTGCTGTGGCCATTGAAGATCATGTAATCATTGGGACAGCTTTGACTTACACGCCTGAATGCGGTAGTCAGATATCCAACAACATTCCTGTAAGGATACCGGAGTTTCACGACTTGTTGTCCGTTGCTTCTCGAAATCTTTATTCACTGCCCACACAAGATATCTCTAAGGAGGTTCACGCCATCCTTCTTCGGTGAATCACTCGCTAACCCTTTAATCTTAGTGGCCTCGTCTCATTGGTAATGACGTTGGAGGGGTGACTTGTATTTCGATATATCGTGAGTGATCTCCCATTTCTTCGAAAATGGTCTATGAATTTTCACAACATCCTAAGCGGGACATTCTCAGCTTTAACTTACAAGCTTTGAGGATATTTCCTTCCGAGAACTTATGTACAGCTTGTGTAAAGGTGAATAGTGCGCGGCAAGATCTGACCTTTTCAGACATCTTCGCACGGAACTTCTATCGTACACCATCTCACCATTCGTACTTCGTTACAATACAATTGATTTCACATTCAAGCTAATGGCGAAATAGATGCAAAAAGAGACATCGTCATGAGTGGCCTTTTGAACGCTTGTGTGGAGACTTTACAGGGGCAGGGGATGAAGAAAATGTTCATGGATGGAGTAACAGATCGTTTGGAAGACCTTACAAAATTAGGTATGTCCAACACCCACATTAAAAATTGTAAGATCTTAATTTCGAACTGACCAAATTAGGCTTTCGAGAATGGTCTCGATATAGGGATGTGTGGAAAAACGTTTGAGAGTCCCGTCCTTGCGTCGTCCACAGCATGAACGACCCATGACCCAATGGCTTACCGAATCAATCCCTAATATTTGTCTCAGCAGATGGGTACACGAATCCGAGCGCTTGCTTCTCATGCACGTCATAATCCATGCCAGCCTGGAAGCGGACCACTTGCAGGCGCCCTATGTTGGAGTTATACACGAGTATGTTGATCTGATAGGTTACCTTTGCGCTGGATACGAAAACCCCCGCATCTTGTCACGTTGGCTGCATTGCAGCAATGCTTTTAGCACCGTGTATCGGCAAGATAAGATGCATCTGGTACAGGGCATTGGTTCGCAACGAACCTGAGGCCTCATTGAGACCATTTAGGCAAATGCACTGCCCTTCTGCGACCACATATAATGGAATTGCCTCATGCACTCGAAAGGCACAGACCTCCCGACATAGAGGGCTCTAAAGCCTAAAACACCATCTGCAAAACATGCAGTCACAGAGCGGATCCAAGAGCATGCAAAGGGCTTCGAAAACCGAACCAGCCAACAGTCGATCCAGGGATGGCTTAGAGGTGGTTTTTCGATTCCAGCATCTCGTACGCAGATCATCGTGGCGTAAGTGTTGGCCTCGAGTGGAGATCAAGATTAAGGATCTCCACTTCTATTCGTGAATTGTTCATTTAAGCAGTACTATATTTCGACTGATTGTAAATGCAAACCAACCAGCAATGCTATATTATTTAATTTTGCAGACCTACTCGCAAATAGGTGCCGCTGTTAATACTCGACCCGAAGAAAATTATCTTCGACATTGCTCGTTGGACGATATAATGATTTTTGAAAGCAATTTTTTCCATTCTATTCTATGACTTGATCTGAAATGCCACTATCGGTTCGCAGCGACTACGGGCTCGGAGCTAAGGGGTGCAGCTAGTGCTACTGGATCTTAAATATTTGAGCACTTATTGTCGAACCCTCGCATTTAAGATCGGCTCAAAGATTGATGGATACTTGACATGACAAGTACAGACATCAGCCTTCTTTATTGATGGACATGCCAAAGTAGCCTCAAGATCATCAGACGGGCCCAATGAAGGAAACACATGAGAATGTGCTGATACTTATTACGCTTTAGAATATCCCACCTCCTTTTATCCACCCCTCGTTCCATGCTTCAATTCTTGGCTAGTTGTCACCTGTGTCGTCTTATGCACAGCCCAATCTTGGCCGGCCAGTCTCTGCATCGGTAAGAACTCTTCGCTACTATCATCCTTTGACATAGTTTCGTTGTCTTGCCAATTCAAGGCCTTCTGGCTTGCGCTCCTCGCCAGACTGTTTTCCCCAGGAGGATAGTCGCCTTCCAAATCTCGATTCCTCATACTTTGAATCGTCGTTGTGATGCCGACTCCCTTTGCGATATCGTTCCTCAAACCAAATGCTTCTTTCCCATCTTTCTTACCACGAGCGCTTCGAAAATATCCTACACGATTGGCTTGCCCTGAGAGTGGCCAGGCTGAGTTTTTGTCCCCGCTGCGTGCTGATGATCCGAAGAGCTTTGAGCGGGAAAGAAAGGTGCGAAAGAGGGGTCGAAGAGTGGCCATGGCGCCAGTGGTGATGCCTATTCCTGGCTCGACAGTACTCCAGATCGCTACATCGGTGGCCGAATAGAGGAAGTCACTTTGAACGAGCTGCTTGAGGAATGGGATTCGAACGATGGTTGCTGTCGATCCACTGTAATGTGTCAGCAAGAGTCTGGAAGGAATTATTCAATCTTGGAGGATGGCTTACAAAGCACCGAGAGCAAGTATCAGCGCAACAGAAATCTTCGTCCTCGTATTCATAGAGAGATTCCAGACAAGAAACACAGGAAGAATTCCCAGCGTCCAGTCAGCCCAGCACGAGACAGCCGAATGAGCATAGGATGTGCCGGTGATGGCTGAGGCATGAATGCAGTGTCCCGAAGCACCAAGGTATTGCGTCCAGAAGTATGCTACTGGGGAACACTGGAAGATTACCAGGAAGAAATAGAACACGCTATATGCGGTGACCACACCCAGGACGAGCCATATTGTGAAGATTTGGCTCCGTGTCACACAAATTCGAAACAGGAATATGCAAATGCTGGCTTTGAAGACTGCTGTCGATGAGATGTAGGCTAATTCAGAACACCACCACCACTATTTTAACGTCAGTCAGCGGAACCACAGAACTATGACTGTACACACACCTTCAGCGCTATGGGTATGTTCTCCGGAGGAAGATTGGCGAAATGCTGTCCGGTTCTTGTGGTGCAAGTCAGCACAAAGGTGTTGCTTCATCTCGTAAGACTCGAGATGGTCCTTACCCGTATTGAACACCTTTCAAAACGAAACTACAGTATAGGGTGAACAGCACCTGCGATGGTTGAAGTCAGCAACTTATCTCCCGGATTTAACTTGCTTGCAGAACAAAGGAATTGATTCACGGACAAGCTTACCAGAGCAGCGACAGCAAGCCAATCATCCATACCAAAGCTCTTCATCATAACCGTCCTCACATAGCATCGCAAACCAACGAATATCCATGTCAAGGTAAGAAACAAAATAGCGACGGCAGCAATCTGGGGCCCTCGATCCTCGGCCGCCATCGTTGCCGACGACCAGCAATCGTGGGGAATCGAGGAATTTACTTTAAGGTCAAGGAACCGAGGAGCATTGGGTCGAACTGTTTGCCATCCAGAAAGACATTACCATATGGGGGCAGAAACGGAGATATATGTCAACTCGCAGAAATTCTCGGTCCGTGAACTCTCATGGCCAGGTGGGGCCGTCTTGCTAGACTAGAAGCACCGATCCCCTTTTCTCGGTCTACACTGGATTTCTTGACAGCGAATATGCAAGACAGGCAAGCATCAACCGTCTTTTGCTTTCGCGGGACTCCTTGGCCAGGGTCGTAGGTAGTCTCAAGACTAATCATTGAAGCTGCGTCTCTAGGTCGCCATGTGCATCAGCATATTTAGCGCTAAAGCATTTGAAAGAAGAACGCCTTGCATAGCTTCTCAGACCCCAAAGTCTTGCGAGTTGCCGACTTGGGCCATAGTGGAATTCTATCCTCAAGACCACATGGAGTTTAGAGGGGTGGATACCGAGGTCTCTAATGCAGACAGGCTCATGGGAAGAAGCAGGAACCCACCAAATTGTGCAGAGCAAGCACGGGAGCGATACAGAGAACCCACATCTGTGGGAAACGCTACTCGCTACTCGCTACTCGCAGGTTGGAGATCGTCGTTCCCGCAAAATCTTTTCTTAGAGACCGAGGAAATGCGGGTAGAAAAGCCACAGGGGGACTGATGAAGCACATTTCGCACGTGGAAGGATAGGAAAGGATGATAGCCCGATGCATTCGTCCCATGCGGGCAAGACAGAATGAACAACTACACAATAATTGACAGCCCAGGTGCGGGACGGAACCGGTACGGCATAGGAGTACCTTACGCCACCAAAGACTATTAAGGCAGGTCAAATTAACTCAAAGTCCGGCAGGTGAAACTAATCAACCTTGTTTTTATTCTTCGCCTCAACCCGTCAATCGTTGCCGTCGCGTCGACTCGGACGCTACTAGAATGGACTATGATGCCGTTCTGCTGGCTTGTCCAGACTGCCCTACGGCCCGCTCATTCAGTGTCAAAGTCGTGTAAGAAAAAAATATTAACCAAATAATAATCTTTACAAGTTCACACAGGATATGTTGATATCGATATGAAATTGGAAGACTCCCTGAAGTTGGCCCGAGGCCCGTGCGACCTCGAAAGTTTGACGATCGATCGCGATCTGGCGACTGCAGCAGCGACAGGCCAATTAATTCTACTGGCCGTGTCATGCTTCACTTGCGGAGATGTGTCCGCATTTAGAAATTCACCAGCGAACCCAGTTTTACCTCGAACCAAGGTAATGGGTTTTTTGGCCACGATTGCCGTGGCCCTGAATCTAGATTTGTGGTGTAGTCTCCCAACAAGCTTAACGAGTAACTGCCAACCATACCAGTCATCGTTATATATATCAAGTCGTCGTTGATATATCAAGCTATGAAATGCTCTCCGTATTGCGTCGAGAGGATTGCACCGCTGCTGGCGATATTGCTTTCTTAGTATCACGTGAATCGCTGTTCAACCCTCAACTTATCCGCAAGCCTTAGGGTAATCTGATTGCCTAATACGTATGTTGAGAAAGCACTATGGCTTCGAGCTTGCAGAGTAATTCCTACTACGAATCTTAGTTTTTATATATAAAAAATATAAGAACCGTGTGTCCGAAACATGTCCTCCATTTAATTGGGCCTGCATTTAAACCAAAAACTTGGTCCTGGGAATGAGAGGGCATCATGTGGTTATCAAAGCCTTCCTAATGACTTCAGAGGCGTTGTTGCGAGCTTGTGTTGTATTCCTATTCTTGTGAGACTGTGTTATCAAGCCTATGTAAAAGCACTGCTAAAGTTGAGTCAGCAGTGGTTCTTTGTCACATATCATATCATATGCGAACCATCGAGCATCTACAGCATCAATTAGCAGAACGAGGTACATGACCCGCTCGCCTTTGTTGAAAAATAGAGTTTATCCAGCAATGGTTCTTCTCTCCTTTTCAGTCTTTCCCACCCCAACCGGTCTTCAACGAAATTGGAAACAACGTTTTGCCGGAAGCACCTGTCGATTGAGAGCATGGTCAATCCGTGCTCGATGATGTTATGTCAGTCAATGTCCTTGTCTAACGGCAGTGACTTCGATTGTCCGTGCATATATTTCAAAGAGCATACCGACTTCGTGAGCCTACTAGACAGTCTCCCATCATTTGTAAGACAGAGGCATCTGTAGGTGTTCTCGTATATTCTCAAACCATGCTGAGCATCGAAGCAGTCTGGAATTGGGGGAGGACTTTTTCGGATCCTCAAGACGCGACCTTCTATTGCCCTACCAGAACGAAAACCGTCGAAGGCATACATTCGTCCCCTCAACCCGCGAAAATCACAGAAGAGCGCGTCGCGAATATGGAGACTCGAAGCCACACCCTGCCAAACCTCCGTATTGCCTCGTTGGTCTAACCTGTGCCTTCGGCACACAGAGTTGTATACGGCAACACAAGGCTGACCGAGTTCGGGACTGTCGTCAATCTAATGAAAGACCTAGAAGAGACTCAGGTTATCCCGATGAAGCACGCTTGCGATATTGTCAGCAGCCTGCACCAGGCCGTAATCGCCCAGCCGAACGGCGACTCTGGTTAGAGAAGATGAAGCAGGGATAAATAACAACACAAATCCGATCGGTGTTCCGGATAAATTCACCAGCATTTCTAGCACTGCTAGTCGTCAGACTCACAAGGACTTCCCTAGCGGTTTCCATCAAGTGAAGTTGAACGATGCCTCATTGACACTTATCAAAAAAATAATTTTTAAGAGATATATAGAGGAGAGGCGGGGCCGAAATGATTTTCGTTTGCATAGATGTTGCCATGTGTTCGTGCATTTGCAGCTCGTGGGCCCAATTGGCCGACGCGCGTCTGCCCAAACAGAGCATCGACAAGATTCTTCGAGAACATGGGCATGCGATCGAGCTTTTTATCGCTGTGTTTTTCTTGTTGACGTGGTTCTATTCTTCCTACTGTACAATCCCTCAACAAGCCGTTGATTGGATCTCTCTCTCTCGCTAGCTTTCTTCTATCGCATTCAGTTGTATACAACAAGGGATCTAACATTATACATGCCTCTGCTAACCCATACAGAGGCAAAAGGCAGAGGCTCCCTGTGACTTCCCCGATACAATTACATGACAGGCACCGAGATGCCATCATTTTTTTCAACAATACCATGGACAAATCGATCGTCCTTGCTTCACCCATAACCATCCCTTCTATTGGGAAGCTGTGATGCAAATGCTTGCCAAAGGATGTTGCATAAAGATGTGACTTCCCTTATGCATATCTCCCATGGTATATATGGGAATAGGCGTAGGAGTAGCAGGATTCGTGCAATAATCAGAGCCCTCTGTATCACCTCCACAATACAATTATATATCAAGTAGAGTATCTGGTCCACTTGTCTGGCGATAAGGGCAACGGCTAGAAGTTGAACCCAGATCGGCACTATTGGTGCTAGCGCTAGTGCTTTGCCTCTTGACGAGGAATGTATCACTTCTGCTGAAGTGTCGGCTGGTAAAGTGCTTGTTGAGTAAATTTTAGGCGCATCTGAGTGTGGATATCCAAAATTTTGTTGACAATTTTGAAATGTGATGTAGGAATTGAAGGGATGGCCTGGGTGTTTCGAACACGCCGATAATTGATCTTTTCGCAGTTTTATAGCATCACTAAGATATACACTATCCATGATTCCGAAGAGGAACTGGGTTGGACAATTTCTGGCAACGACGAAGTCGACTCGCGTCGTTTTAGGACAGTCAGCGAGGCGGATAGTCATCGTTATCCTTCCCCTCGTAGCTTTTAGTCCATGTTGTTGGAGGTAGCCATTGCTGACAACGTTTTTGCGTCCTTCCCATTGCGAAATCTGGGCTTCGTACCAGCCATCCTGCCAGCTTTCTCCAAGAAATATCCCTTCGCAAAAGGTCCCAGCTAAGAGTCTGTCGATCTCCTCCTCGACACCAAGACTAATTGGATAGCGTTCCCTCACAGATGCGTGTGTATTCGCGCCCGGGTAGCTAGAGTCTGGGGGACTAGTGTCGTTCTTCCAAACGTCAGAATATTTATATACGGTGGGAAGCTCCAGCATGCAACTTACTGAGTCTTGGACCGATTTTTGCACCGCACAATCATCATAGCCTTCAAACCTGTGTCGAGCTGGACTGATCGACTGATCCTCGTTGTCCCTTTCGCATCTAGTTCCGCCATCATCCTCAAGATCGAAGTCGTCGCTTCTCCGGACTGATTCTGGTGTTCGAGCCCCGGATCCAGGCGAATTTGGGGGCTCAGTCCGGTGTGACATCCTGCAGATTCCGTGCCACCTCGCCAAACACCCTCGGGCGTGCTTGCCAGGCCCAGGTTAGAGACCTTGATTGTCGGCGTTGAACGATCTCGACATTCGGCATTAAAAAGGGTTCAAGAAACCTCGACATCAAGTGTACTATGAATTATTGACTTCGGTAGTTCACGGCACGGTATTACATGGGGGTCGCTCGAATCCCCAGGTCCAGGCGGAACCCTGCACCAGTAAGAGTGGCACTTCGTCGTGAATTAGAGAATGGGCATGCTCAACTCCTTGCCATCACCTTCTCAACAAAGTATTAACTTACATTTTACGAACTAAAATTCGTTCCCTACGGCTGAGAGGGGATATCAATATCATAGTACCATCTTTTTTCGGATTATTCAGAGTAGAACAAGCCCAAATCTTTCAATTCTCTGCTCACGTCTACTTGCCCACAGCCACTACGGGACATCGATTTCAAATATCCATAAAATACTGAAACGCACAGTTGCTCGGAACTGAAATCTCACTCCGCGCCCTAGATATCATTAGAACATGTCTCGGACATAGATAGGCATTTCCCCCGGCCTGCTTCATCGGTGCGATTCTTCGCTCAACTTTGTTTAGTTACTTCCAAGGACTAGATGACATACGTGTCTCCGGTAACTGAATGGTTGAGAGAAGGAAAAGAGTTTCTGGCTAGTTCTATCAACAGAAGGATATCAAAGAACGCAATGTGCCATCAAAATGCTGAGCTGCTCGTGGTGAGGTCAGTGGTATTGCCGCTTCCGCAAGCAGTAACGAGGTAAGATGGGGGTAAACGAGATACCTTGTCTCATCACCTCGAGCGCCACAGTACGACCTCACGTCGCACCAACCTTACCCCTCTTCCCTGGCAAAGCAACCGCACGTCGCACACATTCTATGCCCTGTCCTTGACAAACCTGCCCGTGACTTTCATTGTGGGTTTCCAACTTTCTACGCCTGCAATGCTTCTGTGGCATCTTCAAATCCTGTCGGGGTTGGGTCTGCTACAGCGCCTGTACTGTGCAATTGGGAAATTCACTTCGAATCCAAAACATATTGCGCAGTCATGCGCGATGGAGAGCCACACGGGATGTCACTGGCAGAGATGCCGCTACATCGTAAGACATTCTCAATCTTGGGACTGCATCTACCAGGTATGTCCGACGCGTCAGGCAGCGCTCAATAGGATTCTAACCAAGAAACCAATGCTAAAATGATATAGAGGAAATCGCAAAATCTCGGGTCTGGGTAATAACCTGCCCTTTGGCAAATGCTCCCTGATTCCCAATCCTTCCAATTCTCCTCGGATGACTGCGGACGAAAACGATGCCAGAAAAGAGACGTCCGACCCGACCAAAGGCTAACCATAAAGAGAACAACTTACAACATCTTATCCTCCAAACTAGCCTCACTCACTTATTTCCCGCCTCCTTCTTTCCAGAGCCCTTTCTCTTCTTGGAGGCTTTTTGCTTCCCAGATTTGCTACTCTCGGCTTGGTTGCGAGTGTGTCCAAGCTCCGAAGACTCTCCTTGTGCTAGCTTCCTGTTCTCTTCGATGGACTTTTGCTCGTCCTCCTTTACCCATGAGTATAATTGGCGTGAAAGTTGAAGTCTTGCAAAACGTACCTTTATCTTTTTCTGTACCAACACGCTCGCTTGAGAGCCCGTCGCTTGAAATTTATCACCATGCTTCTCAAGGTAGTTATAGCCGAAGAGAACATCAAATGGAGCATTCGGAACGACTCTGAAGTTATTAACGGACGTGGTTGACGCTCCATCAATAGCCCAGGTGATGTCTAAAGTCTCCGAAGACCTGAACGTCTGTCCGTTGAGGGCTATAAACTCCAGCTCGACTCCACCTGTCGATTGCAGACCCAGGCGCTCCACGATTGATGTATCTATCCAATTAAGTCTCGTGCCTGTATCCAGTGTTGCTATGACACCCTGGAATTTTGTCCCGCGCATCGTAATATGTACCATCTGCGGCTGCAGTATCTTGTTAATATGTCTCTATTGTATGGTTGTCTCGTTCTGGTCGCGAGTACCGAATAATGAGATAACTTACGAAGCATTTCTTCTCCGGATTTACAGCACGGTGGGATGCACCACTGCCCAAATGATACTCCGCTGCACCTGGGTTGGAATCTGCCTTGTAGGCTGATTGGTCTGGTGAAGTCATCTGGTCACAGCCCTGTGAGGCGTTGAGGTCCCTCGAAGCTGCTTGATCCCAAGTATGAGAGCCTTGTCTTGCTTGTTCCCTGTAGTCATTGTATGTATGTCGGTTGCCGGATTGCTGTGTGGGGATGACTTCCTGGGCGCTCAGAGGAGTCGAGCCCAGATACTGACGACTATTACCGTCGAAATATGTTGTGTTGCCAACGGAAGCGTAGCTAGAAGAGCCAAAGTCGGGTTGGTTAACAACCATACTTGGCGGACATGGTCTGCGAGGAACTTGATGGTCCCTTTTTTTATCTTCCGAGCCCATCATTATGTTAGATATCTAGTCCAAGTGGTATTCCGCGGAGGAAAAGGCAATGAAAGCGCTAGAGATCAGTTCGATAGTTGTTTCGGAAGCCGCCGTGCACTTGTCGCTGATGTTGATGCTTTGGGAGGAGGCCAAGAAGCGGGCTTGACTTTGCTTTATGGTTTCATCGATGGCTTCTACAGCAAGACGACTCCCATAAGCCGTAAAGTAAACTGTGACAACATAAAGCAGCCCAAAGCAGCTCTTCTATTGATGCCCGAAGACATCTAGCATTGGGGCTGACTGCATGTACAGAACAATTCTCCTGAGCACTCTCGAAAGACTCAGTATCCAGGACCGCCAGGATACTTTCTTCACCCAACAATCAAGCGCTGTTGCTCCTACAGCATTGTCGATTCAAAACAAAGCAGAGCCCCATCTCAGCGTGAGGCTGCGCTGAAGTGTGGAGGGCATTTGCGTTGACTATGGCCACGTTTAGAACTTGATCAGAAATGGTGGCTAAGATTGTTGTACGTGGCGAGGCAGCTATAGGGAAGGCTGCACGGCAGAGTGCTCTGTCAAAAGCGGCATGCTACACAAGCTATGTTGTCCTCTGATCAAATGCTTACAACGAACCAAACGAGCAAGCCATTCAGGCTCACCCCTAAAATGAGGCTTAGCAGAATAATTCCGTTTTCTTTCCTTTCTTCCGATTTCCTTTGCTGATTTCTTACCCTGGGTTCTCATCTTGTCATTTTCTGCAGCCTAACTATAATCCGGCCCACCTTCGTCGTGGAATAGTACATGCTCAACAGCCTTCATGCCCTACTTACAATGGATGGATATGCTAAAATTTCACACCTGATGAGCAATCATCATGAGCTTGCAATCTTCAGACGCTTCGATAGGCTTGCTATTCAGAATCTACTATACTTACAGGCAAAATTGACGTATCTCGAGAATGACCTTCAGACTCAGGTGACTCTCGACAAGGATGACCCGTGTCATAGAAACTACAGCAAGGATTGGTGGTCGTTAGCAAAGTCCCAGCATGACCACGAGAAGAGACAGTGGAAGAAGGTTCTTCAGATACGGAAGACTTTAAAAGAGTATAGTAAGCTTTTGTCTCTTACTACTTATTCGCGCGGAACTATGGATACAGAGTCCTTTTCAAGTGCGAGCTCTTTGTGCGTTAATTCTCCTCTTTTCAAACTCAAATGCTAATTTTGTTATGGATCGACAATTATCACAGTCATCGCATTTATTCAAACTCCATGGTCCCAAATTCTACGACCTGGAATTCTTCCGTCGTTGGCTTGAACGGCCTGCTATGGGGAACTTCCCACTTCGAGGCCCAGATCAGCATTCATGGTCATCCGAACACACCGAAGACCTCCTCTGCCTTCAACAGCGAGAGAGTCTTGATCCATTCTCTCGATGGATCACATTTACCTTTATTCCATTCTTTCATAACGCTTTCGGAAAACGATTTCGAAGGCCCATCTCTGAAGACCTGGAGTCTGGTATTTGTGAATATTCTGATAAGCATATCTCGGGGTTTGTTAAAGTGATGGGAACAGTTGTGTCTTCTGTGCTTCCTATTGGCTCTATTATGGCGCTGTATTTTGTTAAAAGTGTGCTGGTGAGGTTGGGACTCATGGCTGTGTTTACTGCTTTGTTCTCGCTGGCGATGGCTGTCTTTTCGGGTGCGAAGCGGGTGGAGATCTTCGCAGCAGCTTCAGCGTAAGTATCAACTCTTTCACATTAGTGCCTTATGACGAGTGACTCTGCTGACGGGGTTGTAGATTTGCAGCTGTTCAGGTTGTCTTCCTGACCTCAACTAGCCCCATTACTAACTTGTCAAGCTAAGGAATATGGCGGGTAAGTAAACTGCTACCCAATACTGTCTCTAGTTTGTCTTAACAATTTGTTATAGAGCACCGCACAACAGACCACGAAATTACAATGCTCCTGATGCTCGGAAAGCCTAACGAAAACAAGTCTCTGAAAATACACAAACAGGAAATTGATGCTTGAAGCTCAAAGGATGACGAACGAAGCTTTCCATCATGGATCACTTGAAGTTGCATCATCAATGAAATTGTACTCCAGACCTAAGCTAAGTATGCTCAATTGACTTAGGCAATTGAAAAGGGATATTGGTATGTCTAGACATGGGAGTTAATCGAGGCCTAGAACAAGAATGAAGAAGTCTTTTAGTCTTGAACGTAACTATGTATCATTATCTCCGACTTTCAGTGATTCTGAGTATACCTAGTCCACTCTACAATATTTCGAGTCCTCGCTCAACTGTGGGCTTATGTATTACAAAATCGTGTTCCAAAGAAGTGTGCGCTAGGCATGTTGAAACATTAATGCATTATAAATTCCATCGAGCAAGGAAAAATTGGTTGTATTTCAATGCAGCTCTCATCGTTCCTGGCCGCCAACCTGACCAGGTCTCATTGAATAGAGCTGGGGCCAGGTGCCTAATCCAATGGTAAATCATGGCAAAGATGATATGAAATCTGTTTCAATATATCTTCAGAAGATTCGATTTAGTCCTGAATTAACCCAACTGAGGCTTGTCTATCGCTTTGGAATATGGAAACATTGAAATGTTGCTTAGAGTCGACAAGACTACTAAGTCTATAGTGGTACAGAATCTCTTACAACCGACTTCCCTTTCCGTTAGCGAACCTCTCCGCAACCAGATTTTCACTCAGTGTCCAGAGTCTCGCAGCTTTCGCGCTATCTGATGCCCATCTTGCTGGTTTCTTCATCTGGCAGTCTTCAACGTATACTCCTGCCTCCTCTATTCACACCAAATCAGCTTGTTTTCTTATCATCGGTCTGGTAGTTCAAGACGGCGATTTGCCTACCGTCTAAGCCCGGATCAAAACCAGCCATAACCAGTGTCGCTGCTCCCTGATCCAAAGTTTTCCAATTATCGCCAATTCCTCGCAAAAGTCCCTTCATCCCCTCTTCATCAAGCCCCCTCACCAAGTTGGTCATGATATCTATTCCATCAGCAACTCATTTTCAAACGAAGGCAAACATGGGAGTCTCACTGCCAGGAGAAACAGCAAAACTCTTCAGGCCCTGTTGAGAGTATCTCGTATTCAGATCAACACTGAACAGCACATTTGCAGTCTTGCTCTGTCCATATGCTATCGAAGGATCATAGCTTCCATCATTTCTTAGCATGCCTTCCGGCAAACCTCTTCTCGGCTCCTCGCCTTTATCTACTTTCTTGCCAGGGTCTTGATTGATATCACTAAATCTCACGGGAGAGATAACATGAGCTTCACTCGAAGTATTGATGATTCTCTTCCTTCCATGCTTCCGAAGCATCGATGGAAGAAGCAAGTTTGTGAAGAGGAAAGGACCAAGGTGATTCGTCGCAAATTGCAGCTCAACGCCTTCTTCTGTCAGAGACTTCGTGCTCACGTTGATACCGGCGTTGTTGAACATAATATCGATTGTTCCATCTGGTCCTAGGATCTGCTTCACTTTTTCGGCTGCTTGCCGAACACTTTTCAAGCTCGATAGATCTACTACCACCTCTTCAATTCCGACTAATGGGTACCGGGCACGAATGTCTCGTACGACAGCTTTGATGTTTGTCAGCGTCCGCGATGCAAGGATCAGCAGCTTCGGACTTTGAGATGCAATTGCGAGTGCCAAGGCAGATCCGATGCTGTTTGGAGATACGCCTGTAATGAGGACTGTATTTCGAGTATTAGCATGGGATCTAGGTCCTGTTGTAGGATTTTATGGCCGACAGCTGCCAGAGGTGAGAAATTGTGATCTAATGCCTGATGAAACTTCAACGCATTTTCGTGCTGAACCCCATTTTGCTTAAATCAGATACATGCGCCAGTATGAACTGCCTTGAAGCACGATAACATCAGACAACAAAAAGTAGCCAAACACTTAACTCTAGCTTCGAAAAAGACACTGATTTGAAAGACGGAAATAGAACAATCGAAAAGCAAACTCGATTGAAGACCCCGTTGCAGATACTTGGTTATCCAGGCAGGAATGATTTCTATCCACTCGATAGCAATGTTCCACAACCGCCAAAGTACCAACACCATAACGCCAACACTATAAAACCACATTCAATCAACCCTCTCCGACCAAAAGAAGCAGAATATAGACCCCTAATATCGAGTTCACCATCCTTCACATCAACACACCACTTGGTGTCGCCAGCAACACACATTAAAGCACCACAGCAAAACAAAAACCAATCCAAATAGCCAAAAATTCACAACAAAACACAACAAAACACAACACAACACAACACAATAAATAAACAAACAAGCAAACTCTACAACACACCAAAGAAACCAACCACCCACTCACCGCTCTTTCCCCCAATCTCCCCAGCAAACACCCTCGCCACCTCTATACCCTTCGTCCCTTTTCCGAACTCCTCTCGCTCGATACACGACCTCTCAGCCCCAGCCTTAGCCACAGCCCCAGCCCCAGGCACAGGCATAGGCATACCTACGACCCCTCTCTTTCTCCCTCCTCAAAAACACTCACTACCTACTCCGTAATAATGCAAACCAGGTAGGTAGTCACGCTATCGTTTCGCATCGTATCGTATCAGATCGCGAGCTGATCTGTGGCGGTATGAATTAGAGACGTTGCTATGGAAAAGGGAGTGATAACAAACTCTTACTCGTTACCCCGCTTCCAAGGACGGCAGAGTCAGGGAGCCAGGCTGGCTGCGCTGGCCGCCTTGTCGATTCCGATGTCAGCTCACGTGAATGTTCAGGGGTAAGCGAGATAGGTAAACAAAACATGCATACTGGCAAAGTACGACCACTTTCCAGGACAATGCGAAAGTAGGATGCCTATATCAACGAACGTCAGATTAGGTAAGAGAGATTGTAGATCACGATGAATGATGGGACTTTTGTAGAGTGGGTATTATCTGGTATTTCAAAGTCCGAAGATATCTAATACACAGAAAAGCGAGTCCAAGCAAAAAATCTCTTCCTGCAATCCTGATTGTGCCACCGACGAGCCTTGCTCATGAAAAATATTCGGAACAAGGATAACGATGTCCAATCCAGTTAAGAAGTCCGAGAAGTCAGCAAAAAACTACAAATGGGCGTCTCTCCAGCCGCCCACCCACTCAAGGTCACTGTGATCCACCTGGCGATGGCCATGATGATCACGAACCCTATCCCGAGCCCAAGGGCATTCCTTGCCCTTATCTTTTGCACCAACGTCCTTAATAACAGTGTTCGCCTTATTATCCCAAACCCCTGCTCCAAACCCCGTGAAGCCTAATCCAACGTTTCGACGTGCCTTCCACAATTCGGGAGATTTTTCGGATTCAGACGTGCCAGTGTAGGCTCGCCTACGTTCTCCCAATGCAGACCACTTGTCGAAAGTAGTGCGCTTAGGTGGTGGGGAATACCGAGGAGAATGTTGAGGAGCAACAATCTCCTTGGTCGGAGTATCGTGGAAAAAGAAACCATCCGCAACAAGATCCGCATCAATGTCGGCTGTGGCCCGGGCAGCCTCCGGTTGCAACTTGGGAATATTTACAAATGATGAGCTCTGCGGCTCAAGGGGTCCTCGTATCGTATCATCTTCGTTCTCATTCTTGCTTTCGTGACTCCAGGTCCTTGCATTCTGCATTTGACGTGCTTTCAATTGCTTCTCCGCTTCTTCTTCTTCCTCTTCGATATCCTCATCCCACAGGTCACTCCAACTCTTGGACACAACATCACTCTTCTTGCCGAAGACAGATGCCAAGGATGGTAGTGGCTTGGGCTTTGACATCGTGATTGGCAGTGATCCTGAGATTGGGGTGAGGCTAGCCTTGGGCGGTCCGTCTTTGAATGTACGCCGGATGGCAAGTGACTTCATCGAAGCACCCAAGGATGAATCCAGAATTGACGCCAAAGATGGTGTCTGTTGACCAACGGAGAACCAATCCTTGTTGCTTTCTTCGGAGCTCGGGAAGAGGTCTTCGGATTGGTAGCTCTCGTCGTCTGGGATGGCTGAGAGCTGGCGGAATTGTTGTGGTGGGCTGGCGTGCAAGGCCTTGGCCCAGGGGAAAGAACCATTGTCCATCTGCGGGCTTTGAATTGAAGGGGTACGTAGTGGTTCACGGTTGGCACTGGCGATGCCCCGTCTTTCAGCAGAACAGAAATCGTCCAAGGATTCATCAAACGTAGTGAAGCTAACAACTCGCTCAAGCGCCTCGCGGGCTGCCTTGAGTGATCGTTTGCGTGGATCTAAACTCATGCATTGGGCAATCACCTCATAGGTGTCTTGGGACATTGTTGGGAAGACATCGAAGAGAGATTGCGTGTCTCGGGAAAAGTCGAGGAAGAGTGGATCAGACTCTGTGGGTGTCGTGAAGGGATTTCGCGAGAAGAGAATGTTCAACAAGCAGATACCGATGGCCCAGATATCGGCTTGCTCTGGTGCGTACCCAGCCCCAGCAGAGTCATATTGTTCGGGAGACATGTAGCGGTCGCTACCAACAGTGGTTTCATAAGTCCATGTATCAGAAGTTGCCAAACCGAAGTCCCCGAGCTTCATTTCACCAGATTGTGTGAGGAAAATGTTCTCTGGCTTGATGTCCCGATGGTACATGCCCTTGCTGTGAATGTAGGCGACAGCATCGACGAGTTGGAGCATGAATCGTCGGACGTGCTCGGTTTCCAAGGGACCCGTTCCCGTTCGAATAGCCTCATACAGATCACCCCTTGAACAGAATTCAAGGACAATGTAGATATGAGCTTCTGTCTCGAAAGAGTGGATGAGATTGACAATGTTGGCGTGGGAGCCTAGGCGGGCATGGCAGGCGAGTTCTTCGGATCGCTCGTCAACGGCAAAGGAAGAGTCTGAGTCAATGATGGCTGATTTCTTTGTCAAGCACTTGATGGCGACATGTTCGTTCGTCATCAAATCTTCAGCCATAAAGACCATACCGAAGGAGCCATGATTGAGTGGAGAAACCGTCTTGAAGCGTCCGTCGAGGACAACCCCATCATAAAATTGATCCCTGAGGCATTCCATGATATAGACTGTTGAGGTCGGTGAGAGCCGTTAAGTATTGAATAGAAGTGAGGTGCAAGATTAAGTAGCTTGAAAAGCAGGAAAAGACTCAAAGTAGTTGTACAACCGGAATGTTTTTGGGGCCCCGAAGAAGACTGTGATGAAGCAATACAACAGAGAAATGCTTTTGTCTTCTCTAAAAACAAGGTGGTGTCACAGCGAGCTTTGCTCGAGATGGTTGGAGATCGGAGGCGTCGCGGCGGGGTCGAGGAGTTGAGGTATTGATAACAAACTGGCAACGCTATATAAATGTATTCAACCTTCGAGAAAATGATAAACTGGTGAAAACTCCGGGATGTATCGTAGGGTCAGAGGCTCATTGATGGGTATTCGAATCGCTAACAAAGGGAATTGAGTTGTTGGTCGTAAACAGAAGGACGAAGTCCGTTAAGGAAAGGTGTGAAGTCGTTATGCTAACATGGAAACCGGATGAGATATGAACGAATGTCTGAGGTTTGTGTTTGCCCTCAGTAAGCGGTACGAGTGAACGTACTGCTAGATGTAGAGTGAAGTGTGGTGTCGGTGGAGGAAGCGGATCGACACGAGGATCAATTCACTCGATGAGCTGATGCCAATTGGAGTGGATCGAGTGGAATATCGTCGTAATAGTGAAAGGTAAATTCACCGAGATTGGATACTAGCTCTTTGGATTGATTATTGAGCTAAGCCTGCCGTTTGGAAGCCAGGCAGTCAGATCGGGTTGGAGAGGAAGTCTATCGTAAGACGATCTCTGAACCTGTTGTGGAAATCATGTGTTGATGCTGTTTGCTGAAAGGAATAGGTAGTCGAAGAGCTTGCTCTCCGTCTGCCTTTCCGTTGATAGAGGTCGAGGATGATTGCGTACCGGCGGTCGGACAAGAAGGTGAAGGGTAATACGAGTGCGAGTCGAAGATGAGGAAATGGGGGTAATCGACGGAATAGTGTAACTTGGATCGATCTATCAAGAACAATCTGTTCTCACGTCTGCAAAGCTTCGGCGGGTCGTGGTGGAATGTTGTTGTTGCTGTGAGCAACAGTGGCCGATGACGCAGATTCGGGAGGCAACGGCAACGGCAATAGCGACGTCGAGTTCGAAGGAGTGAGGAGAATGGAGAAGGGTAGGTGATTAGGTAGAGGCGGAGGAGAAGAGGAGGGAGGGAGGGCGAAGGTGAACTGCGAACGACGTTTGATTGTGACCAGTCTGGGGGATCGTGAACAGCTTTAGAGGGATGGGGAGGGAAGTGTTGATAGGGACGAGCAACATGAGAGAGATGCGAGTTGCTCCTGCCTGTGGCGGCCTGGCGTGGGGATCTTCGTGCCTGGCGTGGTGTGGCCCACTTGGCCCTGGTCTCGCAAAAACCCGCCGGCAACCATCAGCAAGCACCAGCACCAGCAGCTTC
Organism: Mollisiaceae sp. DMI_Dod_QoI; assembly: GCA_009613015.1. Taxonomy (NCBI): domain Eukaryota; kingdom Fungi; phylum Ascomycota; class Leotiomycetes; order Helotiales; family Mollisiaceae; species Mollisiaceae sp. DMI_Dod_QoI. The sequence continues at coordinate 65,882 of VXCB01000054.1, forward strand.
TGGCCACCTTTGTCCACCTTGGACAGGTTGGACCACCCTTCCAGGCGTTCCCTTGACCGCCTCGCCACGCTACTCTCAAACCGGACCATTGGATCACTCGCGGTCAAAGGACCCCAGCGCGCATTGAAAGCAGCGTGGCGTCTCAATGCCGGATAAAGCCTGCTGCCAGCGAAGGCCAGCAAAGGCCAGCAAAGGCGTCAGCGCCCGCCACTGAGCAGCGCGCGATGTGAAACCTGGCGGGCCTGCGTTGCGCCAAGGGCTCGCTGCTTTCAGGACTTTCGACGAGCTTCTGTGCTGGCAAGTTGGCAACGAGATCTCGCCACTATTGGACCGGCCGCGGGTGAGCTAATGAGCTAATGAGTTAGCTTTTTGCCTTATGCAGTGCCTGGCCTGAGAGAGGCAAGGCTTGGAAGGGAACGAAAGGGAACGAAAGGGAACGAGAGGGAAGGGACGCTCCTCGACGCTCTCCTGTGGCCTGCATCCAGCATGCATCATGCGCTTTACCGCTTCCAGCAGGCCCCCTCCTGATTGGCCGATGCGGCTGGGCGGGCGCTGCACTGGCGGGCATTGTTGCTGGCTCACATTCTGTCCTCTGGCGAACTGGGCAGGCTCGCAGGCTGGCAGACGAGTTGCGAGTTGCGAGTTGCGACCTCGCCCGTCGCGCTCTGGAATGCTCCACGCTGCGCTTGCCAGCCCTCGCCAGCCCTCGAGTGAGGTACGAACACGGTGCTGATGTGCCATACACAGTTGCAGTCGCCGGTGGCCATCGCTCCCCAAGACGCCGTCCTCCGCACTTCGTACAGTAACGAACTTCCCACGCTCCGATGACCGCTGGGGCGAGGAGGGAGGAGGGAGGAGGGAACATGAAGCAGCGCAGTGAGCATCCCCCATCCTCATCCCCCGTCCTCATTCCATCATCCCATCTCAATCCGGCAATTCGCAATCTTGCAATGCACCACGAGGCCACGAGAACGGGCACACAGCGCACCACAGGCGTCTCCTCAGACGGCACCTCCCCGAATGTTCGAGGGTTAGGGACGTCAGCCAGCGACTCAGCCTTTGCTCTCCTCATGCTTTCCGCAGAATCCGCTGGAACAAGAGTGAAGTGATATGACCACATCCTGCCCCATCCAGAACCCCAGGACTGATCCTCCAGCATCTGCCGCCCAATGACACATCGCAATTTTGCTTAGCAAAGGCTATGGCCGGCACACCTCTTCTTTCATGCTCCAAAAGAGTCTCAGCGGGGTCGTGTGACCAGGTCTTGGAGGATAGACCAGAACTATCCAGAAACAGCTCTCAACAGCTTCAATGGGGAGATCTGTCGACATTCTTTGATGCCGACTGATCATCTGCTACAGCGCCGCACATTGCACAAGGCAAGGAGTCGAAGCTGCGAGCTCCAGGTCCAGGAGCTCTTCGGCAGCGCTGGAACCCCTCAGATATGCCTCATTCGTGAGCTCACCTCTTTGAGAGCAGCTCAAAGGTCACCCCAGGTATCGTCATTCATCAGCTCACAACGCCTGAGAGCTCTGGGAACCATAATGAAGCACGCTCCCTCGAGTCTCGACGGATACGCCGGAGTCGATCGAGGACCCCGCGTTACGATCAATTGAGTCCATGACGACTGATTCTTGCCCTCATGAAACGTCTTGCCCGACCTGCCGTAGATCCCCCATCCTCTCAAACCCTCTCATCAATTTGATGCTCTCCTACCCGCCGACTGCGCCGCGTCTCCGGATCTCGAATCTCGAATCTCGATGGCCTGCCCTGGCGTTTCTGAGGAGTTCTCCAGAAGTTTCTCTCTAGCTGCACAGCGGCCTCAGGTCTGGCCTCGAGAAACGTCTAAAAAGGTGGCTAAATGCTCACGGTGATCCTTCACGACGAATCATAGCTAGACGCCCTACACCCAACGGCACCTTCTCATCTATCTGGAGCTGGGCGGTCGCGTCTCACTGGCTGGCGGGTGTAATTGGCTTTCACGCTCTCCAAACGTCGTCCTCGCTTGGCAGGCAGGCCAGAAACAGGACCCTCGCTCGTTTCCATCATGGATTCATGGGCAATTTAAACTTGCTTGGTATGTTCTGCAGAGTGCATCTGGGCTGCTGGTGTTGCTTCAGCTCGGTATGATGATCGCGGTTGGAGGTGCTTCACGCGTCGAGCTCCCATTTACCCTTTGATCGGCCTGATAAGCTCAGGGCCTCCCACTCGCCGCGCGGGTCGATCACGATCTAATTATGGGACGCAGAGCAGAGCGGTGAAGAGCGGCAGGTCGACACATGAAGAAATCATGCCTCTCTCAAGCTTCATTTCTCGCCAAGTTGCCCAAGACCCCTGAAACATGTTGACGTCCACGCCCTGGTTTTCATCGTTGATGTTGCCATTGCGGGCCATTGAGAGAAGAGTGGCCGGAGAAATTGTCACGACTAGTTTCAAGCATAGTACAACCAGATGGTAGACACCGCGATCTGGAGTTGAGAAGTGAGAAGCATCGGTAAGCGTGTCCTCCTCCACCGCGATACTATGTAGAGTGGTAGAGTAGTAGAGGAGTAGAGTACACGACTTCGTGTCCCCAACACGCTGAACGTGGGACCGGCGTATCGAGTACTATCGACACAGGCAGGCCGCGATGGCACCATCGGGGGTCGGAGGATAGCTCTTGCGTATTGCCTAGGGATGTCCATCCTCGCCCTCCCCCACCGCGGGACCCAATGCAAGCTCCCGTTGGTGGCCCCTCCACGGCTCCAGCGGTGGGCGGTGGCGTCTCAAGTCATGGAGTTTCCTCAGATTTGTGTCGACTCTGGAGCATATCGTGCCTCTCTTCATCTTCACACGAGGCGAAGCAACTCTGAAAAGCGTAGAAAGAGTCCCAAGAGTCCCAAGAGTCCCAAGTCACCCTCCAAACATGCCAACGCTTGACTTCACACCGCACAGCCTTCTCCACGTACCAGGTCGGCGCGCACAGGTGCTTCGCGCTGTCGGTCTTTGACGCTTTGCGAGCTCGCCCTGCCCTCGCCCTCGCCCTCGCCCTCGCCCTCGCCCTCGCATCATCTCGACGGTCGACCCCACCGTGCTTCGTAGAGTTAAACGTTAAATCGAACGTCTCTGATACAGTGTCAAGGCCTGCCTCACCCCACCGCGACAGGCTGTCCGTTTCAACAAACGGCGTCCACCATGTCCACCATGTCCAGACCTATGGGCAAGGGCAAGGGCAAGGGCAAGGGCGACGATGACACGAGCGAGAGAAAACCCGCCGACAGCATCGTGAAGTGAACTCTGGCTGCGAAGCGGTGAGGGTGAAAACTCTGTTCTTGAAACTACTGCAGTCGTGTCCTGAAGGTGGTATCGATATCTGATATCGACGAGTGCAGATCTTCGGATCAATACGAATCAGTACGAATCAGTACGAATCAATACGAGGAGGACGTGGATGCAAGAAGGGACGGGGACGAGGTGAGTGACGGATCCAGGCCAGACAAGCCAGACAGGTACCCAACCCGCAACTGCAGGTGTTGATGCAGAGATGTTTGCCACCAACGGGCAGACTGAAGCGAGGCAAGGCGAGCGGTTCTCCACACGCAAAGAACAACGCGCACACTCAGCGCTGCAGCGCTGCAGCGCAGTTCCTGAAGCTATACGTGCTTCTGGCTAGGCCCGTCGCCCCCAGACTCCTAGACTCCCAGATGTTGCCCCAGACGTCCGAATGGCGCATCGTGGACTCGTGGAGACCGCGTCGAGGCAGGAGGCTAACGTGTCTTGACTCTCGACTCTCGACTCTCGACTCTTGACCGTCTTGCTCTTCTTTTCTCCGGCTATCCTGTCCTGACTGCCGCGGTGGGGGCGTCTTGCTGTTCTTCTCCCCTCTGCGCAAACTCATACTCAAGGTGTTCACGTTCATGTTCACGTTCACGTTCATGCAGATGCACAGCGAATCTCGCAATGCCTGTAAAAAAGCGTCGATGTGGACCCCAAGAACCACATTCAACTCGATCAACTCGCACAAACTCAAAATGCTACGAGAGATCCCGACATGTGGCTGCTCACCGCCATCACAATCTTAAAAGTGTGAGGCCCAGCGAGGCCCACGAGTCCACGACACGCTCGACGGGCGCGTTCGTGGGGTCGAGGCGTATCGGTTGCCACATCCGAGTATTTTGCCAGACGTTTGCAGTCTTGCAGTCTTGCAGAGCTTATTATTCTTACCACCAGCTTGATTGAGAATCCTGCAGCCCGCTGCCCACGTTGAGCGTCTCCCACCACCACTCGTTCCCAATTTCCCAGTGTTATTTCCCACCCACCACCACCGAACCAGACAGCCCTCATGCACGTTGCTGCACCGCTGCTGCACGCAAGGACGGCTTCCTCACTGGTCAGATCCCGCTATACCGCAAGTTGATCTTTGCGACTGGACCAACCTGACCATCGCGAAAATTCTTTTCACTTCACCGCCATCTGCCATCTTGCACCGAGGAAATCAATATTTTCGTAGCAACGCGCCGAAGGATCCTCTGAGGTGAGAATGGAAACACCATCTCGAGATATCGAGGTCGTCCTACTGGATATCGGTAGGTCCATCCCGGAACTTTCTTTTTCCTTTCTTTTTCCCTCGCGGCTCAGCACCGCGAGCAGCAAATGAGAGCGTGGATACGATCACGTGTAGACGCATCGCGCTGACTGCTGTTGGTTCATCCAGAAGGAACGGTGTGCCCGATCTCTTTCGTCAAAGACGTTCTGGTAAGAGCATTGCAAGTCTCCTTCTCACTGCATGGCCTCTACTCCGAGTGGAAGAGACTTTGTCATGAGATCCTTCGAACGTCTGTTTAGTCGCGTCTTTTCTTGGCCGGAGGACTTCAGGCGCCGTTGTTGCTGCGTTGGGGTCAAGTGGCCACGGCAATCATCGATCAGTCTCCCAATGGCAAAGCGAAGCTCGGATCAATCCGAGCCAGCCCTCTCCCCGTTTGCCAATGCCGTTGGATCTGCACATGCGAGCACAAATAGCAGGAGGAATGTTTCCCATGTTTGTGATGGATCACCTGGATATGCACAAGTGTTGCCATCTCGAAGAAGCACTTGATGATTCGCCACTCCCGGCCACTCGGGCACCCAACTCGAGGATTCCGCGTGGAGGCACAGGGTCTCTGCTGCATGTTTCCCATCATAGACCTTGGGGAGAAGATGAGTGGCACGAGATGAGCAACCGCCAGCCACAGCCCGTGCGGTTGGTTGCTTATTTTTGCGCTCAGGGACTGGTATTCTCCGTCTGGGTCTGAATGGACAATTTCAAAAACCGCATCATGACACGAGACATTGCGGGGGACCAATCCATCTTGGCAATCCCGACCATCTGATTCCTCCCCTCTCTGTGTACCAAGGGGCAATTTCCACATCGGTTCTTCAGCACGATTCTATACTTTCTCCTGTCACTCCAGTCAAAGTGCCGACGCACGCGACTCCGCCTCCTCCACTACCCCGCAAAAGCAACCCCTCCGCGAACCTAACCTCATCCATCCATTTCCAGCCATCAACTGACAACATCTCCATCCAGTTCCCCTATGCCCTCAAAGCACTAGACAACATTCTAGCCACACAATGGGACTCTCCATCCTTCACCCCATACCGTGACACCTTCCCCACCGAACACCGCACCTCGCCCTCCGCCTTCAAAGCACACGTCCACGACCTCGTCTCTCGCGACGTAAAGATCGCCTATCTCAAAAACCTCCAAGGCTACCTCTGGATCCACGGCTACGAATCCGGCCAGATCCGCTGTCCTCTCTTCCCCGACGTCCATCCCGCTCTTCAGCGATGGCATAAAGCAGGTATCCCAATCGTCATCTACTCCTCTGGTTCGGTAGCAGCGCAGAAGTTGCTTTTTCAGTACACGGACTCGAAGCCAGATGGGGATTTGAGGGGCTTGATTAGTGGGTATTTTGATACGGTTAATGCGGGGTTTAAGATGGAGAGGGGGAGTTATGAGATGATTGCTAAGACGAGGGGGGAAGGGGTTGGGAAGTGGTTATTTTTGAGTGATCGGGTGGAGGAGGTTGGGGCTGCGAGGGAGGCGGGTATGCAGGCTTTTGTTGTGGTTAGAGAGGGTAATGCTGGCTTGAGTGAGGAGGAGAGGAAGATGCATGTTTTGATTACGAGTTTTGATCAGGTTAAAGTTAAGGGTGTTTGAGATGGATTGGGCTCTGCTTGTTCCTTCGCATTGGTTCTTGGATGCGGTTCTTGCTCGCTGTATGCCATCAACTGGCAGTAGTAGTACAATAAAAAAAAGCATAACCTCTACAAATCAATAGTGTAATACCAAATTTTATCACTAGCTCTTAAACCTACCTACCTATCTTAACTTCTCAAACCCCTTTCTCAATCCTCATCTTCCCAGAATATTCCCTGTAGATGTAGATTAATATAATACAAACATATCCCTTCAACTCCCAACCAACTCTAGGATAAATATCCCATTAAACCCAACCCAATAAACATATCTTGAAATCATATAACCTAACTCGGGACTAGAGATGGTCTTTTGGTATTTTTATTATTGTATTGAAAGTAATTATATAGGTTTGTAAGAGTTGAGGCTTCATTCTTATTCTCGGTGTTTATAACTAGGTAGTTTAGATATCCACAACCCCTTTTTCTCGTTAGTTATATCTATCCAATCCAAAAAAAGAAAGAAAAAAATTATTCATCTCTCTATTTATCTTCCTTATTAAATACTTCATCTCCCTCCATCTCCCTCTCCTCTCCCCTATCTTATTCATAACCTCCCACCCCACCCCATCCCAACCCAATCCCAACTCTCCCACCAACCAACCAACCAACCAACCACTCCCCTCAAGATCTTCCTCCTTTCTCCATCATCAACAACAAAAACGAAGACGAAGACGAGGACGGAGTTCAAGTTCAAATTCAAGTTCAAGTTCCTCTACCACAAACAAACAAACAAACAAATATGTGCCTGTGTGCGTATGAGGAAGACAACTTATCTTTCTCAACAACGAAAAAGCGCACAGTACGATGATTAGCGAGCGATTCGCTAGATATAAAAAAAACGGATGAGATGAGATGATGAGATAATAAGAACTTCTGAGTTAGGGGGAAGTTTTGTTTTGGTTTGCTTTACTTTAATCCAGATATCTATCTATACTGAATTATAAACACGCCATCCCCAGCGGAGGTCTCTATGATTTCTTCAGGGTACGTAATATTCCATACCTATTGCCATCCGTTGCTGTTATTATTCTGGCATTTCCATTTCCATTTCCGTTTCCGTTTCCGTTTCCGTTTCCCATCCTGTGGATTTTTCTAATAAGGAGGCGAGGTAGGTTCTGGTTCTGGTTCTGGATGTGATAGAGTAGAATGTGTGATTGCTGCTATTTCAATTCATCGCTATCCGTACTAGGATGGAGGATAGCTAGCTAGCTAGGTGGGGTGGGTGTGTGCTCCGCTTTGTATTCTCTGAACGTTATGGTATACGTACTGTACGTGTTGAGGATAAATCTCTCTCTCGGGTAGTATAGTAGCTAAGAAAGACTACTTACTACTGCGAGTTAGCCAGTATGATCGTAACGAAGCTTTTAAGTTCTGGAGATGTTTTTTGTTGGCGAGGGCTGGCGTGTTCTGGTTAGCGGTTGAGGGCAGTCGACCATTCTGATACCCGTACTATTTTAGAGGACTTCCAGAGGGCTCTACAAGTAGCTAGTAGTATCCGTGTGTTGTGCAGTGCAGCGCGGCGGAGATCTTCCGGATAGGTAGAGACTTTTGATGAACGCGTGATACACTTCTTTCACTTTCTTTCATCCCATTTCTTACTCGAGATACGTACGCCTTGGTATAAACACGGTGGATATCCTCCAATACCTTAGTCAAGGAATTATTATCCTTCTTCGAGAAACACTCGAAGTTCAGGTTGAAGTATGTCCATTCACTAATACTACCCATCAAGTCGGCAAGACACGCTCCATCCATCCGTTATCTTGTGCGAAATCCCTAATCATCGCAGTGGTGTGACTGCGCTCTAGATTTAAACGAACGAATGGAGTCTTAGAATAGATGGAATAGTTGTGTTGCTACCCTTGTCATGGATAGAGGATTGAGTTGAGTTTGAAAAGCTGCTAAGAATTGCGACTAGGATATGAATATTCCAAGCAGCCTGGCTATAAAATGAAATGAAAGGAAATTCACGACCATTAGCGGATTGATGTTAGCCTGCCCCATGCTTCGTTATAGTGAGCAGCGAAAGCTTGAGCGCGACGGCGGGCGTCGAACGCCGGGTCCTCTCCTACATCGACGATGTTTGGTGATTGTTGCTGGTCCTCGTTCACTTCCATGGCTTCTTTGGCCTGGTCATTGTTTCCTCCTTCTTTGGCAGGTCTTACGGTGCTCGGGACTTCCTCCTCGGAGCCTCCTTGGGTGTTTTGTCCCTCTATCTCGGCTTGGTGCTCAGCTGTTTGGGTCTCGTTCGCGGTCTTCTTTTTCGGCAGCGAGATTTTCAGTCTGGCCATAAGTTTGGGGATTTTACTCGACGCTCTCCCAGCTCTCGATAGACGGGTCGTTGAGAATTTCCCCTTCTTATTTGTCCCCGCTGATAGCAGCATTTTAAGTTCATTCGGCTTGAGCGGAGACTTGTTGGGAGTACTCTTCTTGCTGGCGGAGACCTTCTTCTTCGTAGTGATGTTCTTGAACGGCGATAACGTTACTAGTGTCGTTGCGCTGTTCGTCTTCTATAAAAGTCGAGCCCCGCAATTTCCGAAATGTTTGTATTAATAATAAAAGTTTCCCAGTCCGTGGAAAGCACGAAATCTGATCAGATACCGAGGATGGCAGGATTTCATTCTCAGAATCGGACAAGGATGCTAGCAAACAGTTTGGCTAGAGGCTGGACATTCTAAACGGTTTGAATATCGGGCGTGGTATTCATCATTCTCTCGAAGCTATTGCCAGTGCAGGAGCCTTGGCTTCGATGCAACGGGAAGAAGAACACAATATGCCTGAACGGAGATCCTCGCCCATTGTCAATTTCCGCACTGATGAGAACGGACAACATGTTCAAGAAGGTAAGAAGCGATAACGAAGCTTTACAAATATCGAAACACTATGTGTACCTCTTAAGGGTGGGAGAAGAGACAAAAAGTAAGGAGAGGGTCGAAGAAACGCAGGATGCTCAACTGAAAGAGTAGAGGGACCATCAATGGATCAGCGGAAGCCATGTCTGGATCTAAACCAAGTTCTCACTGCAATATCCGAAAGGAGCAGCCACTTGGCTTCAAGCATAGAACAAGTAGAAGCAAAGAAGATGGGGGGCATGGGAGTCCGGAAATCTCCATGGCAATCAACTCTGATCTAGTGTCTCAAGCCACAAGTAGGAGAGAAAAGACCAAATAACAGGAAAGCATCAAAGCAGTCATTATCGAGACAAAGGCAACATCATTACTAGCTTTTCAGCAATCGCTATGCAATACCTACAACATGCATCTCAATACGAGCTCCGCTATAAATGCAACGAGTACAATCGCCTAAACCAGAAAGCGCCTCTCAATCGTATTCGCATCGCAACTGGTATCCACAACCGATTCATATCCTACTCAGCACCAATCATACTCTTCGGTAAGAACGCCCAGACCGTCCCAACAATCGCCAACACTGAACAGACCGCAATCAAGAAATAACACAAAACCCGCTCCTTCATACTGACTTCCTTTCCAAAAATCTTCAGGTAGAACATCAGTGGCAATATAACACAAATAGTAAAGCAGAGTGTGCTCCCCATGAACGCCATGATGCTGTCGAATGCCGGGAATATGATGCTAATAATGACAAATATAATGACAACAAATATCCTAATTACAATCTTTAAGATGCCTCTGGTGTAGCTTGAGAGGCCGGTGAGGGCTTGGGAGTCGGAGATGGAGGCTGGGTCCAGACCGGCGAACACTTCGATGGTGGAGACGATAGGGCGGGCGTTGAGAGGGACTTTAGTAAGGGGTATTATAGCAATGAAGACGCTCATTAGGATGGAGAGAGCGCGCGGGTAGCCGGAAGTGTTGATTATGTTTGCGGTGATTTCATCCATGACACCGTCACCAAACATTAGGATGCCTGCTACAGCGGTAGCGCAGTCAAGAAGATACTATGACATTGTTAGATGGGGGTTCAGAAGGCGGAAGAGATAGATATTACCGTGAATGTGAACGTAATTTTGACTGCTTTCTGGAATTTGTACGGATGTCTCATGTCTCGGTAGATGTTGGGAAAGACTGAGTGGCCTCCCCAGGGAGACATGAGAAGGCCGAAAGAGAGAGGCAAGGTGAGCCAGTTGCTCGGAAAGAGATAGGTCTCTGCGGGTTCGCGCAAGGATCCGGGAGTGTGAGGTTTTATAAAACCATCCGCAAATACAATAGAAACAACTACTGGTAATTAGTCTCGTAAATCTAAAGATTGGGAAGGCTGCGTGGGCTCTCATGAATCTCAAAGTTCGCATTTCGAAAGGGATATCGAGACGAGAACCTTGGATCTGAAACATGGGACAATAAAAAGATTCACTTACTGCAGAAACATGAAAATATCCCAATAACACTGCTAAAGCTAAGTAGGCGCAGTGGTGCAAAGTTCAGGGGTATCAATAGAATGCCACACAAAATCTTCCACTGGATCACACCAACCCCGGGTATCAAAAGATCAATGGTATCTGCGAAAAGAACAATCAAAGCGACGCAAGCTGCTAGTAGTTCCAAAGTGAACAAAACGCTGGTAGCAATACGAGCCTTCTGACCGTACGACACGTATGCGAGGTCAGCAAATGTTATGAGACCAGCATCCACATCCATACACTTTGCTAGCAGTTTGGCCGTGTAAGCAGTAACAACAGCAGAGAGCAGCAAGAAAACCATGCCACAGATCCAACCTGAATATCTGATACCCATGGGAAGACTTAGAAGCCCTACGCCTATCAAGACGTTGGTGGAGTTGAAGACAGTCTGTGGAAGTGTGGATTGCCCGGCGACAACGAGGACAACCTTTCCATCCTGCTCAACTTCTTTCACAAGCAGAGGTTCATGCTCGCCGACGCCAGTTTTAGTAGCTTGCTGCTGTCTCCATAATTGCCCTGCGTGGGCCATTGAAGGCTCGGTCAAGGAGGACCGAATGGTCCCGTAAGATGTTCCAGCATAACTTCCTGCTAAAGGCGTTGCTAGATGTGGTGCAATAGCGAATATGGACGAGTTGCCTCTGACGCTGCCGATGTTGCTACCTCTAACACTTCCATATTCAGCACCCCATCGCTGCGGCCCTGAATCTCTTTGTTCCGGAGCAGCATACGGACCTGCGTCGGGAGTTACCGATTCATCATCCACCGCATTTTCAGGACTGCCATGAGCCTCGACTTGTGCTTTGAGCAACGAAGTTTGAGGGATATCTCCATAATCCGACCTGCCATAATGAATCGTCTCTTCTTCGTCTCCTTCTTGGTCATCACTGAGAATGAAGGAGGGTCGATGTGGGGTGACTTCAAAAAAGCCCGCAGCTCGAGTCCAGCTTCTGGCGAAATTCTCAATACTATTCACACCCCCAATTTGTGCGATGGAGTTAAGACGAAGGGCGATAGAGGATCTGGAAAAGTTATTAGCACTGTTATCATGCCAGAAAGGTAGAAAGGTAAGCTACCTGCGCCTCCGCAGCTCCCCGTGTTGGTCACTCTCCGACCGCTCACCTGGTCCATCTGGGGCATCTAAATATGCCGAAGACGCTGATGGAGAGCTGACTGCTTGTTCGTCGAATCTGATACTTCGGCCACCAGCAGAGCTCACGGACCCTCTGTGAGAGCTCGAGGTCCCATACTGATACTCATCCCAAGTAGTGGGCGTTTTCCGACTCATGATGGCCCTACCAATGACGTACGGTACAGGGTACCACTCTCTACCCCTCTGGTTCTGTAATAATATACAAGTGAAAGAAATTAGACCCCCCCCGATTAATGAAGACAAAAACTAATTGACAAGAAGAAAAAGTTTAAGGGCTTGTGACAAGATGTTGGCGGATTATGCACGGCTGGATGTAGGTCTTATCAGGAAAGCACACCATCCATTGGCCAATGTTGCCCCAAGCCACGAAAATCCATGGTGCAGTTCGTTCGGAGCCAATAGCCGACTAGTGGACAAGATGAGAGAGCACGGAAAGTCTTGATCATCTAGATCTTGTCGGGATCTGAAATATGCTCCCGAATCATCCCATAAGAATTCTATTGCAGCCGTCTTTTAGAATTTCAAATTTCCATCATGTTCGAGTGACAGCTCCATCCCCAGCCCAGATCTGCGAATGAAAATTAAGTGGGGCGTTGAGGGGCTTTGGCGGATAAGAAAAAGCAAGGCAAAGCGCCTCAAGCTTTTCATCATTCGACATGAACCGATGTCAACCGAGTCCACCACCAACCATCTCCCCAGCCGACAGATATGCACACAATAATCTGCATACTTCGTAGGATTTTTGTCTCGTGAGCGCACATCTTAAAGCGTTCATCCGGCCTGAGACAAACAAGGCTACTTAGTAATCGTCCTTTAGTGCAGTACACACTTTGCATTCAAACACATCGTCTCTTATTTTTATGGAAAGGTAACTGAATGAATCGACTGTTGGGAAAGATCTTAGATTGAGTTGCGGTGCTACCTAAGGAACCTGAAATCCACCCAGACATTGCGTGCAGAATTGTCAGACACACCCGCTGACTACAACAGCTGTTTTCAAACGCTTATCTCTGAAAGAAACCTTCAAAATTTATCCATAGTGAACATGCCACATGGATGCCCTCTCAGCACTTGATCGGTCATCATGCATGCATTTCCTCATCCACCCTGTACACCACGGCAATATACCCACGGCAAGTCTCGCTACCAGCAGCTAGGACGGAAGTTTCATTTCAGAACGATGGCGAAATTGTTCCTCGCCTTCCCAGTGCGAAGTTCCTCCTTTTTAAAGACAATACCCTGATTGACTTTTCCAGCATCTAGTCTCCATAGGTAATACACCAGCTTGTTCGATAGCTTCTTCTCGACCTTGAAATATCCTAGGCTATCCATGATAGATTCCAACCTGTCCTCGTCCATGTACCTCGAATTGGTGACACAAGGTGCCGGAAGTACCAGAAACAGGCTCGGGACGTAGCCCTGGAGACTTTGGGGCAGTTTTTGAATCCTTAAGAAATCTAAGGTCCGAAGGAGCATCTTACCTCTACCTAGAGGATCTGGTACGTAGTTGAGGACTAAGGACAGGCTGATGATATCGAATTGCTCCTTTTCATTACGTGGAAGAGGTCTTGCCATGAAATCTTGCTGCGTGATTCCTTCTGCTTGGCTGTTCAAATCAATTCTCTCCACATCAAACAAATGGCTTTTTGAACAAGCATTGGTGACACTCAAAGCCCCGACTTCCAACATTCGGATTGGTTGCTTATTTTTCATAAGTCCCTTCAATGCCGGTATGACAGACTCCAGCCATTCCATCAGCACCTTGGAGCTATCACCACCTCTTTCACTGGCCTGGCCTAGAAGGCTTGCTTGCTGGTAGCTTTCGATGCCGCCCTGTGCCTCAATCTGCTTTGCGAGAATTGTAGCTTTAGTATCATCTCCGTCGGCCAACGCCTTTGCTCTCTGTTTCTCAAGTGTATGATGGGTCCGGATAAGGGTCCTGGTTTTTTTGCTAGAAATGGAGCGCGTAGGTTTGACTGTGGGAGGCCGTCCGTGGGAGAGAGATTTCAGCTTCGTTCTCTTTTTGACCGTGGCCATGCCGATGACTTGAAAGACATGTTATAAGGTCGGAATTTTTGGTTTGGAAATTCAGTCCAATCCGAATGTGAGGGTCTTTTTGAAGATCACGTGTCACGGAAAACTTTTGCGCCGACAGTTGGCTCAAGCGAGAACCACACAAATCCCAAATCTCGAAATTCTTGCGACGAACTTCCTGACAAGCTATTCCGCCAATACGATCCGGACGACAACCACAACTACCTTCACGATGGCACCAAAGGACCAAAAGAAAGGTATAGTCTCATTTCTAATCCATTGAATGATACGACATTATGGTTGCGATTCGTTGCAACCTTGATTCGAATTTCTCACCACTCAGACTTCGACAGAATGCGACGTTGGGACGAGGAGGATACGCACAGCAGTAGCAGATATTGCGAGTTCCTCGAGAGCGGTTGCTGATGCGTAAGTTTTACAGGTGCTGCCACCAAAGGCAAGGGCAATAAGCAAGCCAGCGCTGCTGCTAAGGCTGCTTTGAAGGGCGTCAGTTTTCAATACCCCTGAGAAATTCTGTGTCAATGCTAACATAGAATAGACTCACTCCCACAAGGTCCGCAAGGTCCGCCTCTCGACAACCTTCCACCAACCCAAGACCCTTCAAATCGCCCGCGACCCCAAGTACCCGCGCAAGTCGATTCCTCATCAACCCCGTCTCGATGAGCACAAGGTCATCATCCACCCTCTCAACACTGAGAGCGCCATGAAGAAGATTGAGGAGAACAACACTCTTGTTTTCATTGTCGACATCAAGGCCAACAAGAGACAAATCAAAGAAGCTCTCAAGAAGCTTTACGATATCGACACCGTCAAGATCAACACCCTCGTCCGGTATGTTTATATTTATACACTCAGCGTAGAGAAAATATCTAATATAGTGGGACAGACCTGATGGATCAAAGAAGGCCTTTGCTCGCCTAACCCCTGACGTTGATGCTCTTGACATTGCTGCCACTAAGCTCGCCATTGTCTAAATGTTTGGTTCGAGTCTGGTTGGACTGGGTGGGACGGGATTACGATATGGTTATGGGTTTCATCAGTCATCGGCAGGAACTGTGCATATGGTCCTAGCGGTTGTCACTTGCATTCAGACGGCGTCAAATGAGATACATACCAATCGATTCGCACGCAAAAGTGCTTTCAATCCCGCTCAACCAATTACTTATATGCTTGATAGACTGTTGAAGTCCTACCCATGTGATAGACTTCTATTATGCCTCATTCTATTGAATTGAGGTGTCTATGCTGGTCGTAAGAGTGAAGTCCGTTTCTACATTTGCCCGTATCCATACATAGCCTAAATCGTATCTAGGCGTCTAGTCATACAATGCCCTTGGTGATCCTAACAGCTTACTGAAGCTTCCTTGTCTGGTATCTCTAGTGTTCTTTTTTCCCTCCCCTTATTGTTGGTTTCTCATCGCATCTAGGTGCTTAATGACGGTCAAGTTCGCATCGAGAAATCGGTCTACGCAATTCTGTGCGCAAGTCTCCTCATTCCTATCCAGCTTCCCACTTCGAATCGTGCCTGTGACACATTTTCTCCAACATATGTCTGTGAGGGAATGGACAGCTATAGAATCGAAATGTTAGTGAAGCTCCAAAAAATTGCCTTTCAGAATGAGGAAAAATAAAATGGAAGTCAAACCGAAGGATGAAGTCCGTTTATTAAGGGAGACATAACATAATTGACTGAAAGATGTACTAACATTGCTGTATCCTTGCCTTTTGGCTCTCGTTCACAATGAATTGCTGAAGCTCCTGCTTATCCTTCTGCGAAAGCTTGGAGAGGTCTAGATTTTGATCAAGGGATGAGGATGGAGAGTCCATTGTGCTGGAGTGTATGTGGAACGCGCGTAAGGCTATTGGCTGGACTCTTGGGTATTGGTTTCGAGAGCTTGTTGTGCTTGAGATAAATTTTGGCTGCGGAAATCATGACGATGGAACCTTGCACGTGATTAACATGGGTCTCGGATATTGGCGTTCGTGGATATCCGGACCAGAGAGCTTCATCCCTACGGCACAACAGAATGGCGATAGTCCGATCGATGAGTCAAACTAGGACAGCCATTTGTGTAATCTTATGATGTCCAGTCCTAGCAGGGCCTAACAGCCAAACACGGCAAAGTCGGGAAGTATTTGTATTTATTGTCCTGATTCTTATCGTTCAATTGACCGAAGAGCTTTGCAAGGCAAATATCTCTTGAAATGGCAGTCGAGTTCGACTCGATTCGAGATATATAAAGCAAGAAGTCTGGCCATTGCGAGACCCATGATCTCGGAACACAAGGTCTAAGGAAGATTCCATCAACCACAGTACAAACCTTGTGTTCATCTTGCCATTTCAAAGCACTGTTCAAGTCATTCCACGATGGCTCAAGCTACTCGGTATGAACTGGATCCAGCCACAACCATCAATGTCGTGGCAGCTGGGGACAAGAGGCAGTCGAATCCAACGCTCATATTTCTCCACTTCTGGGGTGGCTCATCTCGTACCTTTGCCCAGATAATCTCTCACCTCTCCCCCAAGTTCCACTGCATAGCAATCGACTTCCGCGGCTGGGGATCTTCTATCGGACCACAGACTCCAGAAGCTTATTCAATAGCCCATCTCGCGACAGATGTTGAAACTCTGATCCCTCAACTAGACGTCGAAGACTTTATTTTGATCGGACATTCTATGGTGAGCCTTGCCTCAGAGAATTTTTCTAGTCCATCTTCTTTACAATCTCTAGAAGCGGTAGTTGTAGCACTACTTCTCGACATATGCATCTCTCGGTACTCCTAGGACATGACCTCTATCACTAAAAGGTATGACAGAGGCATTGCTAACTCCGAGGTTTTGCGTTTAGGGCGGCAAAGTCTCACAGCTCATCGCGGGGAGAAGTCAGACACCAGGACTTAAGGGGATTGTGCTACTCGCACCAGCTCCCCCAACGCCTCTTGAGCTACCACTCGATATGAAGCAGCAACAAATTAGTGCTTACTCTAGCCGCGACTCCGCAGAATTCGTAGTGAGGAATGTCCTATCGTCTTCACAACTTTCAGATGAAGTAGTCTCAGCATTAGTTGAAGATATGCTAAAGGGGAACGAATTCGCTACTAAAGCATGGCCTGCATACGGGATGGCTGAAGATATTCTGGCAGAGACGAGGAGTATCACTTTACCAGTTTTAATCATTGGTGGGGAGCTGGACAAAGTTGAGCCTGTGGAAAGGTTGAAGAAGGAAGTCTCGGAGAATATTGCTGGGGCCGAGATGACTGTGATTGAGGGATCAGGTCATCTGCTGCCCGTTGAAGCTCCGGAGCAGGTTGCAGGATACATCCAATATTTTGTTAAGAAGCTTCACATTTAGAGTAGAATGTTTAGTCAATTGAGGCAATTGAAACTCCTTGAAATTTTTTATACCGTTATACCATTCTCTAGGCTGAATATGCGACTAATTAGACACATAATCCTTTAATCAGGTCAGACAATTCATCCTCCCAACCAAGCCAGTCTTATACGCCATGAACTCATCAGCTGTTTATCTGAGTTTATCCTACAACAAAATCCAACATGGAAAATTTTGTCCTTTAGTCCGAAAACGACTCAGCCTCGGAATCGATTTCTCTGAATAAGGTGTATTCGAATCTGCCATCCACCTGTGCTGCAATACTTTGCCTGATTTCAGCTTCTTCAGCTTCCCTAAGAGGATACTCAGGGCTCTGGTTCATCACAGACAAGAGCATACCCTGGTTCGTGTCTTGCAAGGTCGAGATATACGCAAGTATGCTGTTGCAAGAAAAAGAAGTGACTGCGTGAATATTGAGAGCACGCAGGTGGTGCAAACCAGCCATACCATGCCAAAGGTCGTCTGTGATATCATACCCGCTGAACCATAGCTCTTCTAGATTGTATAGCTGAGATGCTAAGGTCAAGGTCTCTTGTGTGCGGAAATAATCGGACGTCGAAAGCAGATTTAGGTATTTGAGCTTGCTCAATCGTGATATGGACGAGACGAGATCGTCAATGTCATCACGAAAGCCGCCTTCGGGATCTGCTCGCAGCTCCAACGACTCGAGTGTGGTTTGATGTGAAATTGCTTTGTGAAAATCACGGTTGCCAACCATGGGATAGCCAACAACTTGAAGCTTCTGGAGTCTGATATTGTTTGACAAACAGACTTGAGTAAGAATTGTCGGTCCACTGACCAAGTTTCTTAGAAGAAGCTCGCGGAGGCTATTGCATTTGCTGAGCCAAGCAACGAATTCAAGATATACATCGTTCTCTGTTGCCTCGAGGTTAATCAGGCCTTCAGCATCGGAGATCTCGAGGCTTTCGAGTGCTTCGCAGCCTTGGAGGTAGGATAAGTTCTTGATTGCTTCTGACCTTAGTCCATCAAGCTTTAATTTCTTCAAAGAAAAAGCATGATGATTCAAGGAGAGGAGACTCATGGGGCCAACGGAACCTGCACTAATAGCAGCAAAGGATCGAAGGGTGTTTGGTCTCAAGCCACCGAAGAACGCGGCTAGATCATTATCGGCATCTGCTCGGAGACAGGTAAAGAATGTCAAATCGTCGAAGCTGTGACAATTATTTCCAATAGCAGTGGCCACGCTCGCATTTAGGGCAGCACCATCCCATAGAGTCATACTTTTAAGTTTAGACAGGCGACTAGCCCATTTTGGTAGAGCAGTGCCGCTGATATTCCCAGAAAGATCTTCCACAGCTACCGTCGCTCTATTCTGACTCGCTGAGTCGCTGATGAAGCTGGTTATTGACTCTCCGATGAGCTCGAGTATGACTGGGATGTCGAGACGCTTTGGCCCTCGGACTTTCTGTTTCATTGGAGTCTCTGGTGATTTGAGGAAGCCAGCCATGTCATCTGCGAAGAAGGTTTCTAAGGCATTTTCTCGAAACATATTTTCTTCGAGCAGATATGAGAGGTTCCGGAGATCGAGGGACCGAATCCATAGACAGTAGGGGTATGCAGTATTTCCAAGACTTGACCGAGTGATAGATTTCCATTGCAGTGCCCATTTGAGAACTGTCCTTTTCTGTGCAGCCAATCGACCTTGTATTGTATCGTTCTGGTTGAAATCGGCATCGTTACCTTCGCTACTAATTACGGCCCATTGATTATGAATTCTGGTATAGTGTCAGGGCGCGTCTCGCATTGTTAATGTTGGGAACACTTACCTGTAGAGCCATAGAAGAGCTGGACCGACAAGAAACTTTCCACTCAAGGCACAATTGAATAGAGTACCAAAATCTTGCCTATTGGCAAGCTCCTCGCAGACTAGATAGAAAAAATCGGTAGGAAGTTCCAACATTGTGAAGGAAGAAAAGAAAAGTGGACCTTCTCAAAAATTTCCCCAAGAATTTAGATGCGCTCGATGGCAAAAATCGTATTGTTGTAGTACACGATGTCCCTTGATGCTGGTGATGTATGTTGTTGTTGACTAGCAGGAGTGGGTGAGGCAGACGCGGGGCAATGAATGCGCGTCATTCGATTTGACGACGCGACTTCTCGCCAATCTCTAATCGGTCAAATTTCTTGACATCAAATGTCCTAACAAGACAGCGACATATGGGCAATCCACCGATGACGAAAGACTAAAGGGTCTATTGAGACCTCTCTTAAACATCATGGCGATCTTGAATTTCATTCTCACCCCTGAAGCTATTGGCAAGCTTCATGATGCTCTCGTCTGCTTGGGTAAATTCAGCGAAGCTGTGTCAATAGAAGCCTCCCATGACAAGGTCTGTGATGTTAGGCGCTCAGTAACATTTCCTAACTTTTTATAGCTTGTTTTGACTGCTCTTAATTCATCAAAGTCTGCGTATTGTTCCTTCACTCTGATTGGAAGCAAGTTCTTCTCCAAATATCTTTACAGTCCTTTAAAACCAAGGAATCAAGCGAAGGAAAAGTTTAATTGCAAGATCTACAACAAGGTTTGTCATGTATCCTTGTATCTTCACAGCCTGGTTTCTGAGTCTCTCATAGGCACTCCTGTCTGTTTTCAAAGGACGGATGGTTGACCCTACCCGGGAGAAAGACACAGCGGTTGAGAGGTGCGAAGTATCGGTGGAAGATGGAGAAGGCAAAGCCAAGAGTAGATTCGTTATCAAAATGGTTTGTAGACATGGTTCGTGCTGCCGTATTGGTATGATTTTTTCCTACTGACCTTACAGGTGTCTTGAAGACTTATCGCTTGACGTTCGAGTCCGTCGCTCCTATGCATGCCCTCTTCGTTAAGGAGAGTGCGAACAATTACTGGGCAATATCGTCTAGGACCCTAAAAGAGTTTGTTGAACATTTTGGTCCAGGCACAGAGCAACTTGACATTTATTCGGAAGAGGGTCGCGTCAGCTTCACTAGCTATACCGAGAAGATTATGTCTGGAAACGGTACACGCGCCTTTTGGAAGATGATAGTGTGCTAATAGCAGTTTAGAGATCCTAAAGCAGCCCCTGCATACAACTATTGCCGTAGACACTCTTGAATTTGGCGAATTTGCTGTTGAGGAGAAACTTCACATTATTATCAGTGTGAAAGACTTTAAGGCGATGGTCGCACACGCAGGGATCATGAATACCATGGTCAAAGCGTTGTATTCACGTCCATCAAACCCAATGCAACTGTCTTATAGCGATGAGGGTATAATCAGTGAGTTCATTCTAATGACTATTGGTGAATCCAGGGGTGCATCGGCCACACCTGCGCCAAATGTCGCCAGAGTAGGCTCGAAACGGCCCGCCTCTAGACAGCCTCTCGAAGCGACTTCGAGTCCGAAGAGAACTGCAACCTCCATGCCACCTCCACCTATGAGTGCTGCTCCTAGTCTCAATCGCGAGACTACGAGGCAAAGTGTTTCTAGACCTGCTCCCCCACCTCCGCAATCCAGCATTCAATCTCAGGCTCTTTTCCTTCCTGAAGAAGACGATGATCGAAGATGGGATCCGGCAAATTTCGACGAAGAGGAAGATGAAATGCTGCTCTGGGACACTGGCGGAGACATGGTAAGAATCATTGATTATCTGCTGGGCTTCATGTTGACTTTAAGAAGGATACTATCACCATGAATTCGGCTCGCCTGATACAGGATTCAGAAAAACAGGCCCAGAGCACCAGTGGTGGAGCCAGACTGTCCGCACTAGATAACAGCGGTCATTCTACGGTGCCTACTCAGCGTCTTGCACCCACCCAAAGGCTCTCAGAGGTAGAATCTCCACCCTTCTCATTTGAAGGTCACTGACAAGTTTAGGTCCGGGGAATATTTGACGACTGATGAACGCAGCCCCATGAAACGTGTTCAGTCGATGACCGAGGTCTGCGATGCTTGCTGTTGTAGTCAATCGAGAAAGTTCTCGTATCGTCCTTCTACAGATATGCAGCGGAGACATTGCTAGTGAGTGAGCTGATCCAAGGTGAAGGGTGTCATGCGGTGAGACAAATCCAGCTAGTAGCACATCCAGCTCCGATACCAGAGATCTTACATCCTGGCGGAAGGTACTTGGAGGATGCAATGATATTCCATTTGCCTTTTACATCTCCATCTGTTGTGTCAGGTCCACAGTTGCCGTGTTCGCCCCATCCCCAGGCAAGAACTTCTCCGTCCCTAGTAAGTCCAAGGCCATGTTCACTGCCAATAGCAATCTGCGATAATGGTGGAAGTCCGGGCGGAGAAAGCTGTCCATGATCATCTCTGCCCCATGACAACAATGCACCATCTTGCTTGAGCATGAAAATGCTACCCCAGCTAGCACCCACATCATTCCATTGAGGTATCTCTTTCGGAGCTGAGGATATCACGCCCAACTTGTCAGAGCCAAGAACTGTATGCTGTCCACCTGCAGGCTCACCAAGTAGATATGTGAACTCTCTTCCACAGACTGCTCGAATAACTTTGAAATCCAGCTGCGAGATCTTCCGTGGGGTATAGACAATACCCTCCGGTTGACCTAGTTGGCCCTTTCTGCCACTCCCCCAGCCATACACATCTCCATTGCTCAACACCACAACTATATGGCTGACAGAAGCAGCTAAGTCGACCACCTCTAGATCTCCAGGTGGAAAGTCTTTGATAAGCGAGGCTTTCGCGCAGCGAAACAGAAATTCTCCTTGACCGAGCTCTCCTTTATTTCCGATACCAAGAGTATAGATCTTGGTGCTGCGCCCGTGTTCATCCTTCTGAACAATAATGGAAGCTTCCCATGTAGCAGCACAGAAGGTTATTGGTGTTTCGTTTAATGTCGAATCGTCAGAAGTGAGGCATAATCGAAGAAATCGAGATTCCGAGGCTAATATCCCCAGTGAAACACCACAGGCTCCAGTGCTTGCATCTCCAGCGCAATACAATGTGCCAGAGGATAATAAAAGTGTATGGTTGCCTCCTGCTTTCACAAGAGTGATGGGTTGGTCTGGGTCATTGGCAAACAGGACTTGTTTGGGAACAGAAACGTCTTCTTTGTGACCAATCCCCAGTTGGCCCGAGCCGTTTGACCCTATGGCATAAACCGTTGCCATCTTTGCAAAGCATGAGTTGGAAAAATCATAACAAAGTTGTCCCTCGAATGTCTCTCCCTGCACGTGATACTAGACCCACTCGCCAGCTACAACGCCAACCAAGGTTAGCGTGCTCTCGCTTCCTGCAAGCCCACAATCTGTTGATTTTCCGAATTCAAGAACTTTTTCGACTCTCACGACGACAACCACCGACGACTACGACAACCGCCACGATGCCTGCCCCAAAGCAAACCGGTAGCGCTACCTCCGCGCAAGTCGCAAAGACGTGAGATTCCCCTCATACCCTCGAACAGCTGATCGAAAGTGTTGGATTCAGTTTAGTCGGTGTCTTCTCGCTGGAGCACCACTGTATCGACTGTCAGCTCCAGAGTGACCGATACAATGGCGGCCAGCTCGATTCTTCCTGCGCTACTCCCTCGTCGATCTGTATGCCACAATTTGCATCACGAGAGATGTAGTACGGGGTTTTGAGGTTGAAGATTCAGGTCTTCTCCTTTAAAGTCATTGCAGCACTCAATTAAGTAGCGCCTGTGCTCGAAGCACTCGGCACGAAAGACTGGCTAATGTGCCGTGCATTAATCTTAGACGTATGTCTGAGGTCTTGTCGGATGAGGTCCAGGTTCAATTGGTCTAGCTATTTGGATATCTTTGCAAGGTTGAAAGATCAGCAAACCGTTGTACCTCTCACTGATTAAATTCATACCTTCGAGTTAGCCATCTGCGAGAATGCCGCGCTATAGCTGCAATTCCCTCTCGGCGCTCTTCTCCATACATTTGTATGCGGGGCACAAGACTAACCTGTCACAGCTCCGTCCCCACTGCCGACCAAATTCTCGTCCCAGAGACTCTCTTGAAGAAGCGCAAGAGCCAGGAGAAGGAGAGAGAGGCCCGCACCGCCGACCTTGAGAAGAAGAAGAAGGTTCGTTGCAGATTTTCTTAAGGACATGGTCTGGCATTGAAGGACTTAATGATGCATAACACCACTTTCGCGACTAGACACCTAGGTGCCGATGCTGTCGCTAAATTAACC
This sequence comes from Mollisiaceae sp. DMI_Dod_QoI, assembly GCA_009613015.1. Classification (NCBI taxonomy): domain Eukaryota; kingdom Fungi; phylum Ascomycota; class Leotiomycetes; order Helotiales; family Mollisiaceae; species Mollisiaceae sp. DMI_Dod_QoI. The sequence goes on from VXCB01000054.1 coordinate 89,221, forward strand.
ATCTTTCGGGTCTGAATGGTCATAAACAATGCCATGCTGTGTCCTTTGTTGAAGAAGTGAACATTGCTAACATACGGTTGCATAGGCACAAAAGGAGAAGCGTGGTGTTATCTTCAAGCGTGCCGAGAAGTATGTTAAGGAGTATCGCGATCAAGAGCGTGAAAAGATCCGTCTTCAACGCCTGGCCAAGCAAGATGGTTCTTTCTACATCCCTGCTGAGGAGAAGTTGGTCTTCGTTGTCCGTATCAAGGGGTATGTCATTAAAATTCTTCCCCCTAAATTTTCGCTCTTTAACAGTTCACAGTATCAACAAGATCGCACCAAAGCCCCGCAAGATCCTCCAACTGCTCCGTCTTCTCCAGATCAACAATGGTGTCTTTGTTCGCATGACCAAGGCCACCCTCGAGATGCTCAAGGTCGTCGAGCCCTGGATTGCCTACGGATACCCCAACCTAAAGACTGTCCGCGAGCTCATCTACAAGCGTGGGTATGGAAAGGTCAACAAGCAACGCATTGCCCTCACCGACAACGCCATCATCGAGGAGAGCCTTGGCAAGTACGGTATTGTCTGCATGGAAGATTTGATCCACGAGATCTTCACTGTTGGCCCTAACTTCAAGCAAGGTAAGTAGTGTATGATGATTTTTGCATGGAGCAATATCATGGTCCTGCCCGAGCAATCTTTATCGATCGATTACTGACTTCTCTCCTTAGCCGCAAATTTCCTCTGGCCATTCAAGCTGTCCAACCCCACTGGTGGATTCCGGTTAGTTTTTTCCCCGTCCTAGGCTCGCTAAACAAACACTGATCATTGAAAATAGAACCCGAAAGTTCAAGCACTTTGTTGAAGGCAAGTCTCTTTTCCCCTCTTCTCCTCAACTAATTATTGACTATCCTAGGTGGTGATCTCGGCAACCGTGAGGATAAGATCAACGCTCTTATTAGACAAATGAACTAGATTTCTATTTGACGAGCATATGGGTCTGGGTTTGTTTGCTGCTTTAGCTATTCGGCATGCATGGCGCAAAAGCATTAAAAATGAATGATATTACAGACGACCACAAACCGAAGTCTTTATTGTGTGATTTTCTTGAGGTGTAATATTCGCCTTCTCATTGCATAGACTCATTTACCTTCTATTCCTTTCGTGCTTTTGAAAAGCCTTGAATAGCAACACGTCGAGGAGATTTAAACTACAGCATGGCCAATTTAAACTTTCCAGAATCGAATAAATTGCTTGTACTTTCAAAGCCTTTGCAAATATCTTGCTTTTTTGCTAGCATCGATCTTGGCTCACAGGGTCGCTACATTGATGCTTAATAGCACTAGGTTTATGTCACTACAATATGGTTTCTTCATTCTATTCTCTACCTCAGCTTGACATTGGAACACGAGAGGCAATGTCTATGAAGCTGTCTTCTTCTACTCCAGAGATTATAGACTTAGCCCGAGACTGGCTTTAGAAATCTTGGAGTCGGAGCGTCTGAGACCATCGAATAGGCTGAGGCAAATTATTTTGCAAAACTATAGGGCAACGCAGCAGAGAATGCACAAATTGACATGTAGATTCGTGAATCGTTGTATCATTTGCTATTCATTACATAGGTAAATGCTAAGTGCCCAAACTGTCGTAGGACATTGTGCAATCTAGCCATTGCAACACAGACTATTTTTTCCACGTTGAGAGGTATGGAATATCAACTTATGGAGGAGTGAAGCCTGACTATCTCATTCTTTCTCACATCTTGATATCGAAACTTGTTCCGCAACCACAAGAGCTCGTCGCTAGCGGATTATCCACGATCTTAAACTGACTACCAATTAACTCCATCGTGAAATCAACCTTACTATCCTTCAACAGCTCCAGACTTGGCCCATCCAGTACTACCATTGCACCGGATCCATCATTGGCTGCAAAGACAGTATCCTCTTCTTCTAACTTCGCCTCTTTCTCATTCTGTGTGTGCTTGTTCTGGGTATCTGACGGGAGCGTGCGAGAGAGCATAGCGTTAGGGTCGCTCGAGGAAGTGTTCAATGCCGGTGCTTGCTCGCCCTCCGCGGTTGGATTTGTTGGACTCCCGGATGATATGGCATTCGGGTCATTGGAGGACGTATTTGAAGCTGGGGGTGCTTCTTCTTGTATCGAATTGCTCAGCTTCAGCAACGAGGGTAGTGTCGTTAGAGACATGAGGTATTGGAAGCCATGACAACCACCACTTTCGACCGTGATTCGTAGTGCAAGATTTGGATTCGAATCCTTTTGCATGATCTCAGCTAATCTCTGTGATTTAAATCAGTAAATTTACCCATGCAAGAACCGCGGAAAACATACATTGGCAGCTCTTGGAGTAATCTCAATGGTCATGTCTTTGCCATCATCATCTTTGCGTGGGTTGAAGATTGCAGTTGTTTGTTGATGTCTCGCAGATGACGTGAATGTACGCTTTGCTAGCATTCTCTCCTTCGAAGATGTATTTGTCCCAACCCAGCCATGGCACAAAGCTGCCACTGGCACACTTGGGAGGAGGAAGTCGAGGATGGGAGGGGCGCTGTGTAGGTACTTGCGCGGGGCAAGCTGGAGATACGCATATGCTGCGGATGACGGAGTTGATGCTGACAGCTGTAAACAGCTTCTCGCAATACACCGGGATGCCATGACCACTGATGATAACGGCTTCGGGGCGAAAGTGTCGCAAGTCAAGTTATTACTATCAGATCCGACAAGGTTACAGGGATGAATCAGCATTTTATTCTACAGCTATTGATGATGTCGGTCATCGGCGTTTGGATCGGAACGCATTAGGACTAGTTCATCACGTGCTGGAGGTTCTGGGGGCAAAGATCCCAGCTGGATGAAGGCATACAAGTCTCCCGACAATGACTGAGATTCTCTACGTCAATTCTGACAAAGTATTCACTTGGATCGGACATTCAAAAAGTCCATGAGCTGTTCTACGAACAATGCGGCTCAATATTTCAACCGTGGAGCTTCCCCTGTCACTGCACGGTGTGGCTGGTCAATTGGTAATCAGGTGCTGCAACTCGGCCTTCGCACTCATCGCGCGCTGTTCGGATTCCACGAATTTATGAAGTCGAATCCGACGGGTGATAATCAGGCAACCTCTCTAACAGAAACTCTACATTTTAACCTAGATATATAAGGTAGGTGGATTTCCTCATGTGAATGATCCAAATCATCATCCCATACGATCACCAGTTCTTCATCCCAAACATTCCATACAATTGACACTCGTCGATTATCTCCACCAAATCACACTTTTTACATCATTGTCTTCGTCAACCACAAAATGGTTCGTATTCAGGACGTCCGCAAATCGAATCTAGCTTTCAAGCTCTCTGGACATGCTACAGGCCTGGTAGCTGTCTTCGTTGGAGCCACAAGTGGGATTGGTATGGGAACTTTGAAGCAATTTGCCAAATATGCCCGAGCCCCAAAAGTGTATATTCTTGGTCGGTCCAAAGCGGCTGCAACTCCCTTATTGAACGAAATCAAGGCTTCCAATCCCCAGGGGACATTTGAATTCATCGAGACGGAGATCTCGCTCATGAAGAACGTTGATTTGGCATGTGATCAGATCAAGGCCAATGAGAAGAAGGTTGATATTTTATTCTTGTCGCCTGGGTACCTATCATTCGATAGTAGAGTAGGTTCGTTGCCTATTGGATGCTCTCAAATTTCGAGTATGATACTGATTGGATTTCTAGAAAGCGTTGAAGGAATGGATATTCCACATGCCTTACGGTATTACACTCGACTTCGATTCGTCTACGATCTTATGCCCCTTCTTCTGGAGAGTCCCAATCCTCGAGTTGTATCGATACTCGCTGGCGGCCAAGAAACTGCAATTGACATCAACGACCTCGAAGTCCGAAACGACTTCTCATTCATGAAAGCAGCGAAGAACGGCACGACTCAAACAACACTTGCCTTTGAAGAATTGGCAAAATCGTATCCATCCATATCTTTCATCCATAAGTACCCAGGATTTGTCAATACAGGCGTCATTGCCAGATTATTAGCCACAGCCCCTGGAATTTTCTACTACCCAGCAACGTTAGCGAGTTGGCTTGTGCTACCTATTGTGAACCTTTTTTCAACGACAGTGGATGAGGCGGGCGAAAGAGGCCTCTTCCTTGTTACTAGTGCGAGATATCCACCTGCTAAGCCAAAAACGGAGTTTGTCGGCGTCCAAGTCCAAGGCGTACCCGTTGCAGAAAGCTCTGTGGTCAAGGACGGTCATGGAAATGGTGTCTACAGACTGAATGCAAATGACGAGAGCGCGGATGAATCACCTGTTCTTCCAGGATACAGATTGGACGAGGTTGGCAAGACTGTCTGGGAGGAGACTCAAGCTGCTTGGGATAGAGCTTTGGAGAGGTCGGCATAGATTGAAAGTGCCTGTGTATTTTGAAGCGTTTTGCATACTTAATTTTATTTCATTGTATCTGAAGTTTTCGCCTTGGTTCTCGGTTACTTCTTCGATTGCATACCCGCATATACCCCTCTGGGATTATCTTCTCCTTTCTAATTTGCGAAAGCATATCAAGGTTGGCAATCGGCGGTTAATAAATCATGGATATGGAGCAGAAAATGTTGGATTGTTATTTTTCAAAGCGTCGAGTTTTAATTTATTTCAATCAAGATGGAAACAAACACGATTCATGAAGAAATCTCTGACTAGAATTATTGGATGTGAACTGTACCAATCAAAAATATAAAGAGTTGCGGGGCGTGTGGCGTTGTTTGTCGCTGTTAAAACGGCAGAGCATTCTTAGCCAATTTTCTGTGCCTCCTTAGAGGCTGCATCAATGATAGACTGACTCGTAACGAGATCCAAAAGTGGGCGAGGCAGCTCGGTGTGAGACCATAATAATTTCTCATTTCTAATTTGAGATGCAAAGCTGTCAACGTGCAATTGCGCTTTCGAGCGTAGCGGTTTGGAGCTAACTGGATATGGTATATACAAGATGCTAGATCCTTGTTCTGTATGCCAACCACAGGTCTAGTCAGGAAGGTGGCGAAGTATAAATACAAGCACCATTCTCCTAGCTAATTTCGATACAATGCCATTCTTTCTATTCGGCTTGCTATTGATCCTTTCTCGCCTTCTGTGCCTCTCTCAGTATGTCCTCTTCTGCATTGAAGGGTAAGGAGCCTGCTTTACGGCACAGCCCAGAGGCTCTCCTCAATCGGCTCCCCTGGGAAAGATTGTTTTCTTGGAGGCACGATGTTCAACATGAGCATGAAGAATACTCAGATCTCACACATCAACAGCTGCTCATCTCAACACCTTCGTTGCGTGAGGATCAGGACCGGCATCTTTCGGATGTCTGAACGGCGATCGCCTGCTCGATACCTCCACGCTTTCTCCAAAGAACAAAGCTGTCCCGTGCACCTTTGCATGGTTGAAGTCTAACCATACGATCATCCTAGCCAAAAGACCATCCAACTCTAGGGCGTTAAGTCCTCCGCGCATCTGCACCATTCTGTGTAATCCCATCATATGAACGCGATAGGATGAAGCATCGCCGTACATTGATTCCAAGAGGGACATACAAAAGACAGCCCCTATCGTATGGTCGTCGGGGCCTCGTTCAGACTTCGACAAGGATTCATTGATACCTAAGATCGCCTTCTGTCGTAGGTCAAGCAGGCTAGGAGCTTCTAATGGCCATTTCTTCCGGAAATGGTAAATCGAGCCAGCAAATGCTAGTGCAGCATAAAATGTGGTTGGATTTCTCATGATGAATGGGAACCAGGCAGTCCTGAGGAGAAACACTTCCCCTTTCCGATCTATACCTGGTGTATCTATGAGAATGAAGGTGAGATCTACAGGATATCAGCCTTAGATGTCGTTGAGACGACACTAGGAACTTGTTCGGGGAATATTCATTTATGCACCAGAAAGACTTACAGAAATCTAGAATAGGACCATAAACCTGTTTCCAAGGAACGGGATACGACAGAAGAGGATCAACTCTGGTGCCATTGAATGAAGGAGTGATAGGCGAAGGGCCAAATCCACCGCCAAGGGTATCAAATTCTGATCCGGCCAGACCACCTGATCGCAGTATCTGGAAGTTGATGGATTCCGAAGACGACTCGGACGAGAGAGTCGGCGTTCTAGGAGGCTTCCCGTTCCTAGCTACTCTCTTACCCGAGGCGCGGCGAGTCGGAGGGATCTCGTCTCTCTCATCATCTTTGTGGTGTTGGTAGTATGCTACATGAGAGCGCACGGCTCTTTTCTTCGACCGTGTCTTGGATTCATTTGGGTTCGTGATAGTGACGAAGCTAAAGGTGGGTGGTGGTTTTACCGTCGGTGTCGTCCCTTCAGGCACGGTACCCTTGCGACTCATTGCCCCCAAGTCTGGCTGGGGTTCTATTGAGGCGTTGAGTGACGGACAATGAACGATCGCGGAGAGGCATTCACAGGGGCAATTTTCAACGCAGCAGTTGGGAACATAGTTGCCCTTGTAACTGAGGGCATACGAATATGGTAGAGAAGGACGGCACTAGTGCAGCTCCAACTCCAACGCTGTGGTTAAGATCGTCGATCGGAGCATATGTGCCGAGAGCATTATTTCCGACAACTGCTTGCCTAGTCAGTTGCTAGATTCTTCGCGTCGTTTTAGATTGCTTTTTTTCAGCCGCATTTGGCACAAGTGAGAAGAGGCTGAGCCGAGTCACGCCCCGAACGTCAGTGAATTGGTATCTGAGTTTCATTGGTCTATCGGACTCTAAAGACGGTTGCTTCATGGAGACTCCTGATTCCGAATGCTGCTGATGCGGATTTACGCCTAATATACAGATCGCACCTCGACGGCACATTGCGCCTCAAATGCAGCCTTGAACATGCAGAAGGCATCGTTGATAAAAGAAGAAAAAAATCGCAGAACTTTTGTGGTATTTCCCTTTCCAATTACGCCGTACCCATTTTACGCCCACCTTGAGAAATCAAGACTATCCACAAGGCTTTCCTCGCCTGCAGCGGTTCCCACCTCTGTCTCGGCCGTGGAGAGAACAGATGATCGCTGAGATGCCGGCTCAGTCGCATTAGTCAAAAAGTTGGCTACTGATGACCGCCGGAGGCTGCTGAGACTATCTCTTACGTTTCCAATACTATTTGAGGTTCCAGGAGGTGATGCAGGCGTTGATCCAGAATACTTAAGCCCATACTTGTCTCGAATGCGATTGATCTCCTGCAGTCTGTTCCGCCACGAGGATATATGCTCTCCTCCTTCCTTATTTGCCCATACCAGGGAGAAGACCGATGCGTTCAGAGCTAACAATCGGATGAAGCCAGGCAAAGCTGCCAGACTCATAATTTTTGTCTCAGCAGCTGGCGAAATCTCAGGGAACCCAGGTTTGCTCATCACTTGGACTTTATAGAAAGTAGTATCCGCTTGTGTCTTAGATCGCACGCGGGTAGCGACAAAGGACGCCCTCGATTCCGGGGTGATGACTATGTTCACATAATTGAACTCCGAAGGAAAAGTATCGAATCGAAATGGTAATCCTGAGTTATTGAAAATGATGTTCACAAAATCGTTACCGATGTGTCTCTTCTTGCCAATACACTGGGGATCGTGATCCAAATTCGTAGGCATTTGCGTTGTGACATGGAAGACAATCTCAGTGACCCGGTCACGCCAGCAGAATGTGTATTCGCCATCAGAATTGGACTGACGATCAAGACCTTGAGTATTGAACTTGGCACCTTGTAATTTCGTGAGTGTTCCCAGGCCTGACAGGAACTCTGTATAGTCACTGCTTCCTTGAATATTTGCAAGAATCTCGACCTCGTTTGTCTGATTCTCCCCTATGTAAATAACCCCAACCTTGTGTCCATCCACAGTAAAGCTGCGGTTGAAGTTCTTTATAGCTCGTTCCATAAAGTCGTCATTAGGCAAAGGGATTGGTCGCATCGCTTCACCCACTTGAGGTATAGATGCGGTCAACTGAAGGAGAAGGTGACTCGGTAATTTGACATTATCATCGGTGTGACGTCCATCCTTCATCACATCGTTAAGGATCTGTTCCTGGTGAGGTGGAGGGCGGCTGAATTTCTCCTGAATAATATAGCAGGATGTTCCGGAGGGCTGACGTTTCGTGATCTGCGCCCAATCTCCTCGAGTTGCTTGCTCGACAGTAATAAGACTATTGCCGATAATCCACCGCTTTCTCTTGATCTCGCCAAATGTCTCTGTGTTGAATGAAGGGTCAGGGTCCGACTCATCAACATCTGCATATGCTACTCTCTGCATGAAATCCAGAGTCACCTGAGCTTGCTCGTCGATCTTTTCTTTGCCGTTGATATCGGTCGAGACAAGATTCTTGATTATCCAGCTAACTTGGCCGGCGCGATCGGGAAGTTTTAAAGAGAGGAACCAGAATATAATGACATGGTATGCCAAGGCGTACACATATTGAGGCAAGTCATCCGAGGTGTTTGGTTGAAAATTGCTCTCGGCAGGGCTGCTGTCGCTGACACTACGAGAACTGCCGAGAGAAACACCAGAGGTCCTCACGGGAGGGGTACTGTTGCGACTGGAGGTCTCTTTTGCTTGTTGATCGCGGACATATTGCAGATAGCGGAAGCAGACCGCAAAGACTATTCGATATTCTTCTTCGCGGAAGTTCACATAAAGAGCTGGCAATCTAGCAAGACAGGCTAGGAACTCGAGAATGTGGATCGCCACATGACTCTGGGTGATGATTTGTGACATCTTCTGGAGTATATGCACTAATGCCTTACTTGTCGATCCTGGAAGCTCGTGGCAGCATATTGAGAGAGCATGAATGCAGCATTTCGAAGTTCGTTCACCAACTCCTTGCAGAAAGGTTCGAACAATCTCGTCCTGGTCGAGTTTTAAGAAGTGCCTGTGATAGCTCATCACCATATTCAGATTTTGGAAGAGACAGATGGCCACATCGGCTTTTCGAAGTCCGGATGACACTGGGGGTTCCTGGAAGCTATTGCTTTTAATGTGTTCACAGATTACACTCCTCAAGGATTTGACCTGTGGAATGGCTGCCTTGAACAGCGCCTGATTCGTCAACTGAGAAGGTAGATGGACAAGCACGTAGCTGTACACTTCCCAGTCACAACCATGCTCAATAAGTGTAGTGATTGTCTCCAGGTACAGACCAATATCAAGAGCAGTTTTCTGACCTAAAGCTGGGGGACCCGGAAGGTTGTTATCCGATTTGTCCTTCAATTGTCCTTCTTGAGCAAGCTCAGCGCTAATAGCACCGTTTTCAGGAGCGATTTCCGAGTCAAGGACAGAGACTAGGACCGAACTAGCCTGCCCAGATGCAAGCTCAGGCAATGCGTCGACATCTGGTGTCATCCACATCTGGTGGTGCTTCTGTAGGGCTCTTGTTACACCACTACCAGTCCGATATGGTTGTCTAGCTTGGGGATGTCCTTGTCCAAACGACGTGCTTCGCGACATGCGAACAGATCCTGAATCTTCAGCGCGAGATGAGCGATGCTGCTGAGCTGCTTCGTCTGTAGCTTGTTTCCTCGCTAATGACGCTGGTGTACGATAGAGAGATGCAGCGAGTCCATCGGATTCTGTAAAAGGAGTCAAAAATATTCCGTTAGCCCAGTCAGCTCGTAGTCGAAAGAGCATCTTTAAGGCTGAGATGCGTGCGTCCGTTTCACAGTCGTGGGATTTCGCAATCCACAACAATTCAGCAAAGACCCTAGATGCTTTCAAAGAAGATTTGTCCATAGTCCTCATGAATATTTGGACCAGACCTCTCGTAACCACATTCGAAGGGGTCTGTATCAAGCTGTTTGGAATCGAAGTCGATGTAGGCCTACTTAGGTTCACCAAGCCTTGTCGAGATCCTGGCGGCGATCCTAAGGGCGATTGAAGTCGATCACTTACAATACTCCCCCGTATAGCGTCAACGACATATCTGAAGAGAATCTCGTCCGCATTTTCTGCCACGGTAACTGCGAATGCGACGATTTTTTGTAGAATGGAGATATCCTTTTCATCGCCAACGTCGTCCAGAATGGATGTCACGAAGAGTTTAATCGTATCGGGGTCTTCATGCTCCTCCATCGTTTCGATGACTTCGAACACATCTGTCACAGCTTCTAATGCATGCAGTCGTATGTGTGTTGGTTGACACCGATCGACAAAGAACGCGTCAAGAATCATTTTTGTGTGCTCCTTCCACTGAAGATCTGAAGGGTAGCAGTAGCGAAACGCCATATAATGATCGATGACTAACTTGGCACACGATTCGGGGAGATGTTTGTGAACCGTGACGAAAAACTCAATGCAGTCTTCTCTTTGGAAGAAATCGGCGTCAGCATACTTAACCAGAAGACTCTCAATCTTAAGGATTAGACTGTAGAGGGATTGGGTCAGGCTTGTAGTGAGGGTCTGTTCACTTGTTTCATCCTTGGCTAGCGGGCTTGTAATTCGAGATCGATTTGATATTGGATGGCCATCCGGTGTTTCCAATGCTCGCTGAGAACATTTGCTGACCACATTAAACATTGTAGACCAGTCTTCTTCCATAACATTCTTTTTGATATCGTCCGTGTCGGAATTGAAGAGTGAGAGAACCAGACGTAATACATCGTTCTCGATCTTCGTATGCTCAACAGCAACTACATTCTCGAGAGCAGCCATCAGAAGGGTAAACGGTACCAGGGGATATCCATTTTCACCATCCTTAGCGAAGAGCTTTTCCAAGACCGATAAGGCTCCACGAATCTCGCGAATAGCTTGCTTGCCGTTAGAGCTATCAAGTGGGGGGTCTCGAAGGATATCAAGCAGAATTCTAACGGTCGTCTGGCCATTATGAGACCGACAAAGATTGCTTATTGAGCGCCATGCTTCTGCTTGTACCTCTTCCACCAGACAATGTATTGAGCAGAGGACTTTCACACAATCGAGCAGCTTTGTGCTTGGAATATCGCCGTAGGTCACGATCGCGTCGATGACATTAATGCAAGCCTTCAAATCGCCCGAAAGCGGGGTATGGACGCAGATATAGAGAACTACATCTATGAGGTCGCTCGTAGTGCCATCGCTAGAGACGTTGAAGCTAAACTTGATAACATCGATAATGAAAGCAAATAAGAGGGCTAGATTTGTTTCCTCGCCAAGAGGTGCCTTTCCTTTCGAACGATTTTGACGACCAGCTGATTTCCGCGCAGCAGTCGTAGCCGTATAGGTCTGTCGTAACCACAAGGTTAATAGGGGTAGCGTATCATAGTGAAATCCAGCCAGATCTCTACCATGCTTGGCCAATGCCACCAGCGAGGCAAGTTGCAGATGGAAGTCATCAGAATTCGCCGGTGCTGTGAGAACACGGAAATAGGCGAGTCGTTCCGGATCTGTGGATATGGACTGCTCAACACAAGCGGTCAAAAGCTCGAAACCCGCGATTCGAGCTTCAAGTGTATTTGTTGGCTCGATGAGATCTTTTCCCTGCTTGAATATGCTAGTAACCTGCCATACGAATCAGTCAAGACCCTCCCGCGAAGTCGACCTTACATACACCACTCAACGGGTAGTCCTGTACGGCATGACGAAGAGATTCCGCTGCTGCTATCCGTTCCGAGAGCGGATTGCCAACTTTCAGCTGAGCATATAATTGCTCGTAATTTGGTGGTCCCCCATATATAGTAGGCTGTAAGGCACTGCCCCCGTTGAGGTGCTGCGCAATAGAGGCCGGCGACTGGGGATTTGGGCTCTTCGAAGATCGGCCACCGGTCAAGTTCTTGAATACGCTGGCAAAGCCGCCCGAAGGTTTCGAATCTGGGGTCTGAGTTACGTCTCCGGCGGATGGAGACATAGAAGCTTGAGGCTTGGGCCGCAGGAACTTTGGAAACCTAGGCTCCCTATGCAACGCGTCAGTGATCTCGTCTGTATCCATCCTCGGCAATAAGCGAAGGGGTAATGATTGAGATATGGGACGAAAGGTCTTATTGCACTGCTAGCTAGAAGTTTGTGCTGCAATCGTCTCTTGTCCCCGGACGAAAAGGTGAACGATTTCATAGACGATGGATAATAAGAAAAGGCAGGACTATTTCTGCAACATACGATTAACTGAGCATGACCATGAGGTTATACGAGAACAAGCCAGCCGCCGCGTCGCAGCTCATAGCATATCCGTCGTGGAAGAGAGATAAGGTCGACGTGAAATTGCTGGACAGACACCTTATTTTACACTGATATCCCTCAGTTCCATGAATGCAGGAGCTGCAGTGGGTCGTACGCTCGGTGGCGAATTAAAGAAGTCTGGACAAAAGGTGGACATGCAAAGCACATAGGTGATTCACAAATGCAAACAAGAGAGCAGCCCGAGTTGGGGAAGAAGACAGGTGCAGATAAAGCTTAGCCTAGGTCATGTGGAGAACTCGATCGATCCTTGCTGAAAAGCATCTGCTCAAGCCACAGCGGCGAATCCTGCGACCGACCCCCACTGCCTGCGCTAGCCGAATATCGCTTAGCCTTGAGAGCTTGAATAAGGCTACGAGCTGTTTGGAGCAACAAACATTTGATGTTGACAAGGACCGTTACTACTCTCGTTTTAATCCACCACATCTCCAGCTCACCTCCATCAAAATGGCTGCGGACCTGCCGACGGTTGCGCAACTTCTGCAAGCCACTTTAGACCCCCGACAACATAAGCAAGGTTAGATTCGCCTTTAACTATAGTCGCAGGAGTATTTAGTTGCAGGATAGCTAACCTCTCACAGCCGAGCTCGCTCTCAAAGCACAGGAGAAGCAGCCTGGTTTCTCACTTTTACTCCTCAATATCGTTGCGACAGAATCGTTGCCTCTGAATACGCGGCTTTCTGGAGCTCTTTTCTTCAAGAATTTCATCAAGTTCAACTGGGTGGTGAGTAGCTGGGGGCACCGAAAATCCACACTGTCAGCTAACTAGGCCTTCGTAGGACGAAGATGGAACCTACAAACTTCCCGAGAATGAGGTAGTGACCATCAAGAAGGAATTAATCGGCTTGATGATATCTGTGCCGGCTAGTCTACAAGCTCAGTTGGGGGAATCAATCAGTGTGATTGCGGACTCTGATTTCTGGACTCGCTGGGAGACACTGGTCGATGTAAGCTAGTCTTTGCAAAAAGACTCACATATATGCTAAAATCAATTCTAGGATCTAGTCTCCCGTCTAACTCCTGACAACGCTAAGGTCAACAGTGGTGTATTAGAAGTTGCACATTCGATATTCAGAAGATGGAGGCCACTCTTTGCATCCGATGATCTGTATACGGAGATCAATCATGTTTTGTCAAAATTTGGACAACCGTTTGTTCAATTGCTTGTCGTAAGATTATCAACCTTTCTTAGTGAGCCGAAACTAACCTAGCTTACATAGAGCACCGATCGCCAGATAGACACACATAAGGACAACAAGGACCTACTGAAGCAACACGTAGAGGTGATGAATCTCCTTGTGAAGTTGTTTTATGACCTCTCTTGCCAAGATCTACCTCCTATATTCGAAGACAACCTCGCTGAGGTAACAGGTCTATTGCACAAGTACCTTACTTATGAGAATCCACTCTTGGCTACTGACGATGACTCTGAGTCGGGCCCATTAGAATTTGTCAAGGCTGGAATATGCGAGGTCATGACTTTATACATGCAAAAGTATGAAGATGCTTTCGGTGAGCTTTGCAAGCCTTTCATAACAAGCACATGGAGCTTGTTGACAACAATTGGGCCTGAAACAAAGTTCGACATACTTGTAAGCAAAGCATTGCATTTCTTGACTGCGGTCGCAAGCATCAACAATCATGCGCAAAACTTCAACAACGAGGATGTCTTGGGACAGGTGGTAGAGAAAGTTATCCTGCCAAATGTGAGTCTGCGAGAATCAGACATTGAGCAATTTGAAGACGAACCGATCGAATACATTCGAAGAGATCTAGAAGGCTCGGATGCGGATACTCGAAGGAGGGCTGCTACAGACTTCCTGCGGCAACTGCTGGAGAAGTTTGAGCCACTAGTCACAAGTGTCGTTGGTCGATACATCACCCACTATCTTGCTGCATTCAACGAGAACCCGGGCGGTGATTGGAAATCTAAGGATACCGCAGTTTATTTGTTCTCGGCCATCGCTGCTAAAGGAGTCATTACGACAACCCATGGAGTGAAGACTACCAATTCTTTGGTCGACATTGTTGACTTCTTCCAAAATAACATTGCAAATGATCTTGTTGCGGATACAGGAGTTGAGCCTATCCTGAAGGTTGATGCTATCAAATTTCTCTACACTTTTCGAAGTCAGCTGACCAAAGCTCAATGGAGTGCTGCATTCCCACCATTGGTAAAGAACTTGGCGTCTTCGAATTATGTCGTGTACACCTACGCATCTATCGCTGTAGAGCGAGTCCTTTTCCTCACGAATGAATCAGGACAGCATATATTTGGCAAGGATGAAGTTACTCCATTTTCCAAGGATCTATTGGAGCACCTGTTCCAGCTCATCGAGAAGGATTCCGCGCCAGAGAAGGTCCAAGAGAATGAATTCTTGATGAGATGCGTCATGAGAGTCCTCGTTGTTATCAAAGAGGGCGTCCTCCCCATCACCGACAACGTGCTTCTCCACCTGATCAAGATCACCGAGATCATCGGCCAAAACCCGAGCAACCCACGCTTCTACTACTATCATTTCGAGGCAGTGGGTGCACTAGTCAGATACGCAGCTCCATCGCAACCAGAGAAGCTCGAGAATGACCTCTACCCGCCGTTTGCTGGCATTTTGCATAATGATGTACAAGGTGAGATGTCACACTCAATGATGAGATTCTTCTACTGACTCCGTTGTAGAATTCATGCCATATGTCTTCCAATTATTTGCAGCGCTCTTGGAAGCTCGGCCGCAAGGCCCCCTATCCGATTATTACAAGGCTCTAGTTGCGCCAGTCCTGATGCCTACGCTTTGGGAATCAAGGGGCAATGTCCCCGCGCTTGCTCGTTTGTTGTCATCTCTTGTGCCTAGAAGTGCAACAGAGATTGTAGAGAACAACCAAGTTGAACCGATTCTAGGCATTTTCCAGAAGCTCATGGCCGGGAAATCCAGAACAGAACTGTATGCCTTCGATGTTTTGGAGGCTGTCGTCACATCTTGCGGAGTGTAAGTCATAACCACAAAGAGGTGAATTCATCTATACTGACATTTAAACCTAGATCCTCAATCCAGCAATATTTCCCAACCATTCTCACCATCATTTTCACCCGTCTGAATAGCAATCCGCCAGAGAAATTCAAGCAGCGATTCGTGCGATTCTACCACCTAGTATCCTCGCGCGATCAATCGGGACTCGGTGCGGATTTCTTCATCCAGAATTCCAATACTGTCCAGGACGGAATCTATGTCCCAATTTATCTCACCATTATTCTCCCGACGACACAG
Organism: Mollisiaceae sp. DMI_Dod_QoI; assembly: GCA_009613015.1. NCBI lineage: Eukaryota > Fungi > Ascomycota > Leotiomycetes > Helotiales > Mollisiaceae > Mollisiaceae sp. DMI_Dod_QoI. Next base: position 104,658 of record VXCB01000054.1, read on the forward strand.
CAATTAGCGCGTCCTCTCGATCGCAAGCTTGCTGTGATTTCGCTTACGAAGACCATGGCGGACTCTCAATCATTCGCCGTCAAATATCAGAAAGGTTGGGCCAAAACATGCGAAGCTTTGCTGAAGCTGCTTGAGAACCCACCTATGCCAGTCACAGGCGACGATATTGGTGTTGAAGTTGATGTAGATGATGTGGGTTTCGGCGTTGGCTTCACCCCATTGAATACATGCAAGAAAGTGGCAAGAGACGAGTGGCCAGAAGTAACGGATGTTAAGTCATGGGTGGGATCATATCTCAAAGCTGCCGACGCGCGGCATGGAGGAGCAATCGGAGGATATGCAAACGACAGGCTTTCACCAGAGGCAAAGGGTGTTCTGGTTTCCTACATGCGATGAAGATAAGACGAATTTACGATGAACGATACCAAAAAGGTGACCGCATAATTGGACAAAAAGCATGCAAGCGTGTGAAGCATCTAAGAGAGAGGGGAGTCCAGATCATTCATTCACCGAATCAGAACTAAAAGTGGCAGAGCATCGCCTACGTAGTAGCGTCTAGATTGCAATGATGAGCCTTCTCTCCAATAATATTGCTTAACAGCTTTGTGATGGTGAGACTAATACTAGACTTTGGACTCCCGCCTTTTTACTGTCCTCTGCGTCGGAACCTACATGATGTGCGATCCCTGGTATAGTAGAAGCCTGTACTCTTATGACTTTTCTTGTCATCTTGAAGAACTACTATCTTTCATGCTACCTTCATCTGGAGACATATCTTGTGGAAAATCGGGCTAACATTTTTTCGGCTTTAGCTCGTACAATCTTTTACTCTTTCATAGTACGATAATTCCTGCTCTTCGCATTTCAAGAACGCTCGGCATAAGCTAAGATATAAAGCTAGATTATTGTTTCACGCTATCTCCTCCTTTTCGCCCTTGACAAGCCGCCAAGTGAACACTAGGTGAATGTACTCTTTATACAAATCTCGATCAAGATCATAGGATCCTCTTGCGTCTTCGTATATGAATCGAGCCACTTCCTATCCATTCATCTATTATCAGAGTATCCTGTGTGCTGCTAATCATCTTCGTCGGAATCCACATATCATCGGGATCAGAAAATCGAATCCTACTTAAGTGCTGGACAGGAAAAAGGAGCCCCCGGATTTTGACCGCACTTACTGCTCGACGTGTTGGAAAAGTTGTTGTTAAGGAAGTGGATATTATTGGTGCTGTTGCGACTGACCTAGTTCCTGTAAGTTTTTGTATTAAAAATATGTTGAGGAATACGATTACTAACAGAAATCATGGATTGAAGACGCTTGTTTGAATCTTCCAAAATGTGTTGGCATCAAAAGGTGAGGTGTCCGGGATCTTTTAATTCAATCCACGACCCAGTGCGATGGTGAGAAGCCTGTGAGGCTTTCTACGTCAGACTCTTGAAGATCAAGCAAGAGATCCCTGGTTGTCAATGCAAAATACTTGCCAAAGGCAACTTATACAGTGATTTTGAATACTCTTCAAGCACACTTTGATAGAAGACTGGAAGGAAAAGGGGCTGTTAGATGAGAAACTCGAGGATGGTCGGAAGGATAAGATGGAATAATGAAACTATAAAGCAAGCTTTTGTACTTTCGTGGAATTACTGCATATCTAGAGTGTATGCACTCAGTATGCAGCTGGGAACATAAGTGGCATCGCCAAACGAAGAGAAGTTCAAGTAAAGAACTGGCGCTGCAAGATCGTGAAGATTGTCGCTCGCAATACTGATGATAGCGAGGTATGGTTGGAAGCAGCTCGTTCTACAGCTCGATTTGAAGTTAATCCCATATATTGCTCCCCGGCAGGTGTGGTCGAAACCCTTGTACTGACTTTAAAGTCCACAAAGAGGGGAACGATTTACGCGATTGCAGCGACTACAAATGCTAGTTGATTTGCGTATTTAGCAGACATGCCTTTATCGGCACCAATTCCCGTGAATGCCAATGGCTGTGTGTAAAGTTACCTATATTGAGACGATTTCAAGGTTTGTCGCTTGAAGTCAATGGACACTGTTCAAAGTGACGGGTCTTGGCGAGTTTTCTCCATCTACTAGATCCTTGGATGTTGGCTTACATAATACAGCAACGCACTTTTCTCAGCTTCCATAATCCGATAAAGGAATGATTTAACCCGTGTCAAAAGGAGCAATCATGGCTAAAGGGCGTGTTCTGGTAATAGCTGGTTCTGATAGTTCGGGCGGAGCGTAAGTTGTTAGGCCCTAGCACCAATTCCTGTCTTTCCGGGACAACGACCAGCTGACGCATTCCTAGGGGGCTCGAGGCCGACCAGAAAGTGATCTCAGCTCATGGATGTTACGCAATGACTGCTACTACAGCATTGACCGCCCAAAATACTCTTGGTGTTGTCGACATCCATCACACTCCTCCAGAGTTTGTTCGAAAGTTGATCGATGCATGCATTAGTGACATTGGTGTTGACGTTGTGAAGACTGGTAATAATTCACTTCCCAATTATGATATACTTTGTAGAGGGATACCATACATATCTCGGATTTCTAACCTTTAAAGGCATGCTGGCTTCTGCAGAAACGATCAAAGTCGTGGCAAATGCCCTCGAGTATCATCACGTGATGACGACTGTCATTGACCCAGTACGTAATTGTGTAAAAGTCGAGGCAAATCTGACAGGTCCAGGTGATGGTCTCAACGAGTGGGTCTCAATTGCTTCCTCAAAACGCCATTCGCGAACTTCGAGAGGACCTTCTTCCTCGTACAACGATCCTGACGCCTAACGTTCCAGAGGCGAAGCTTCTCCTATCCGATGCCGGCATAGCTCCTACTGATCCTCAGGACATTGAAGATTTGGTCAAGATAGCGAAAGATGTTCAGGGTTTAGGCCCTCGATACGTGCTTTTGAAGGGTGGCCATCTTCCGCTGAGGAAGAACGGAAGTATCGCCAAGACAGCTGATGAGAGAGAGCTCATGGTCGATATACTGTACGGGGACGAAAAAGTGACAAGGATCGAGACTGCATATCTGAACTCCAAAAACACCCATGGTACGGGTTGCTCATTAGCATGTAAGTAGGGAGCTTCGATCATCTATCTTCTCTAACACATCCAGCTGCCATCGCATCAAATCTTGCCAACGGTCTTGCGATGGTGGAAGCAGTAAAGCGTGCTTGCAGATATGTAGAAGCAGGGATAAAGACTTCGACTGATCTAGGTCAAGGAAGTGGCCCTATCAACCATTTCCATTCGACTTACACTCTACCATTCTCGCCGTAAGTCTGCAATAAAACTTGTGGTATGTGCTAATCTGCTCTACTAGTGATCGATTCATTGAGTATGTCCTAGAACACTCAGATGTAAAGCCAGCTTGGAGAAAGCACACTGAGCATGACTTCGTGTCTGGGCTTGCTGATGGAACCTTGCCGGTTGAGTCTTTCAAGTTCTACCTCATTCAGGACTATCTCTTCTTGGTGCGTTATTGCAGCGGCCCACAAGAAACGTCTCCTGATATCTCAGATCCAATTTGCACGAGCAAATGCTTTAGCGGCTTATAAAGCGAAAACAATGGAAGATATCTCCGCGGTAAGTACTGCCCGATCGCAACTTTATGGATGGGACTGATGCTGGTTTAAGAGCGCCAAGATTGTAGCGCATATCCACCAAGAGATGGCTCTTCATATCGACTATTGTAAAGGATTTGGCATCACGAAAGAAGAGATCGTGTCCACGGAGGAAAGTCAAGGTAAGCATGACCAACTTGTGAGGGGACTAGCTAATACAGGACTTCAGCTTGTACTGCGTATACTAGGTACAGATTCCTCACTATATCAAGATTGAATAGACATGCTGATCAGCGTCAGATATGTACTCGACATTGGTCAATCCCAAGACTGGTTCGCATTGCAAGTAGCCTTAGCGCCTTGCTTGATAGGATATGGAGAAATAGCCAAAAGACTCCACGCGGATCCAGACACGAAGCGTGAAGGGAACAAATATTGGAAATGGATCGAAAACTACGTCGCAGATGACTATGCAGAAGCCGTGAAGATAGGAAGAGGTGAGTTGCTGCCTTGGTTGCTTGCATCTACTACATTGACATTATCAGCTTTGCTGGAACGGAATGCCATTCTGCAGTCGCCTAGTAGAATCGAAGAATTGGTTCAAATATTCGTTCATGCGACAAATGTAAGATTCTTTGACCCTCCAACTAGGACTTTTTTTCTGACTAGGCAATAGATGGAGACAGGGTTCTGGACCATGGGAGCGGGGGCCGGGGAATCAATATAATGCAGGACGCGGCCGTGACAACGATTATGAAGATGTCAAGAAAATGAAGGGTGAGTTGGATCTCGTGTTCTCAAGATAGACGAGCTTCTCGAGATTCTGAAAGAGCATGTCTGAAACCAACCTTTTAAGCAGAACGATGTACGCGGTTGCTCATGTAACTCGACTTGGGGACCGACTCTACCTAAGCTAGAATCCACTTCTAAAACAATTTGGAAACAATTATTCTCTTCTCCTAGTCTAGTCGGTTAGGAATTTAGCAGTCTATTCCTAGCTTGGCCTAGCTCCCATGGTGGCCTCCGAAGCCTCAAGAACAAGGCATAAAGGCAGCCAGGCAGCAACGCTAACTAATTTTTTTTTTTTGGAAAAGAAAGTGCAATCTTTGGTTCCTCAGCGACGTCCTACCACTTTTCTTCTCCAAACACAACTCATCAACTCATCAACCTTTCAGGTCTTTCGCATCAGATCGAGACCTTACAGTGCAACCTTCCTTCAACAACTGTAATTTCGTGACTGCTAAACGACTCTGCCGCTCTTTTCAACCCAGAAACAGCATCGAAAATGTCAGGATACGGTGGTGGCGGTTACGGAGGCTCTCGTGGAGGATCTAATGGGTACGAATATGGTCGCGATTCCCATAGCCGCAACAACTACTCCAGTGGATATTCCAATGGGTATGACAACCTACGGTCTAGATATTGTGGTGAAGTTCAGCGCACTCCGCTTCTTTGCGCGACCTGACAAGGCTGCTGCTCACCTTTGACTGCAACCCGTCTGCATCGCCGAAGACAGCAAACCATTTCTTTGCATTTGCTCCCTTGAAGATCATTTTACTGACTACGTTAAGATACAGTGGAGGCGGCTACGGCTCCTCAAATGGAAATGGCTATGGTGGTGGTAATGTCAACGGATTTTCAGGAGGTGGTGGTTCCTATGGAGGTGGTGGATATGGCGGCGGTGGACAAGGTGGCGATCGTATGTCTAACCTTGGTGCCGGTCTACAGAAGCAGAACTGGGGTAAGTAACCTGCGAATCTAGATCATGAATACCTGCTAACCGTTTACAAGACCTGAACAATCTTCCCAAATTCGAAAAGTCGTTTTACAAGGAGGACCCACTCGTTACCAACCGCTCAGAGGCCGACGTTCTGAAGTTCAGAGCTCAACATATGATTGCTGTCCAAGGCCGAGATGTTCCACGACCAGTTGAGACATTCGACGAGGCTGGCTTTCCGGCATACGTGATGAGCGAAGTGAAGGCTCAAGGCTTCCCAGCTCCCACGGCTATTCAATCTCAAGGCTGGCCCATGGCACTCTCTGGACGCGATGTAGTCGGTATTGCCGAGACTGGATCTGGAAAAACCTTGACCTACTGTCTCCCAGCAATCGTTCATATCAACGCTCAACCCCTTCTCGCTCCCGGTGACGGACCCATCGTCCTGGTCCTTGCCCCAACTCGTGAGTTGGCGGTCCAAATTCAACAAGAGATTACTAAGTTCGGCAAATCTTCCCGCATTCGCAATACTTGTGTGTATGGAGGTGTTCCCAAGGGAGGTCAAATTCGTGATCTTGCCAAGGGCGTCGAGGTTTGCATTGCGACTCCAGGTCGTCTCATTGACATGCTCGAGTCAGGAAAGACCAATCTTCGTCGTGTTACTTACCTTGTTCTTGATGAGGCTGATCGTATGTTGGATATGGGTTTCGAACCTCAAATTCGTAAGATTTTGGGTCAGATCCGACCTGACCGACAAACTTGCATGTGGTCTGCTACTTGGCCCAAGGAAGTCCGCGCTCTTGCTTCCGACTATCTGAACGACTTCATCCAGGTTAACATTGGTTCCATGGAGCTTTCTGCTAACCATAGAATTACTCAAATCGTTGAGGTTGTTTCTGAATTTGAGAAGCGAGACAAGATGACAAAGCATCTCGAGAAGATCATGGAGGATAAGGACAACAAGATCTTGATTTTCACTGGTACCAAGCGCGTTGCTGACGATATCACACGCTTCCTTAGGCAGGACGGATGGCCTGCGCTCTGTAAGTTTGAATATCATCTTATAATGTTAAAGTTTCAGCTAACGGAATTGCTAGCAATCCATGGAGACAAGCAACAAAATGAGCGTGATTGGGTTTTGAACGAATTCAAGACAGGAAAGAGTCCCATCATGGTTGCCACTGACGTGGCATCCCGTGGTATTGGTATGATTGATATCCCCCTCCCCTACACAGCAACGCCCAGCCGCCTACACAGTAGTGCTTTACTCTCGACGCTACGGCGCTTTCTAGATTGCGTTAATGTGCCCGGGTTCTTTCGTGTCTTTTGGTTCTCTCTCACAGGGTGTCTTGGATCTGTAGTACAGCATGTTCTGTGCCGCTTTAGTGATTCCAAACTCAAAGTACTTTTCCCAGTACGAGATGTGGAATTGGCATCTCTTGATTTGATCAAGTTGTCTCCAAGACTCCTAAATAAGAGGACCTGGATGTGTGGATCACCTGCCCTGGCATTAACTCGCAACAGACAGTTCATGTCAGATGCTGAGAGAGTATTGGATGCATATATATGCAGCTTCTTCACTAGCCGCCCTGGAACGTTGCTATACACTTTTCTTGTTCTTGCTAACCCATAAATGAAGATGTCCGCAACATTACTCATGTGTTGAACTATGATTATCCGAACAATTCGGAGGATTATATTCATCGTATTGGTCGTACTGGTCGTGCTGGTGCCAAGGGTACTGCCATTACGTTTTTCACCACTGACAGTATGTCGATTCCCATTCCTTTGCTTGTGACTTTTTGCTGACTATGAAATCAGATTCAAAGCAGGCTCGTGATCTCGTCTCTGTCCTGACTGAGGCGAAGCAACAGATTGATCCTAGACTTGCTGAGATGACCCGTTATGGTGGTGGCGGCGGCGGTGGACGCTATGGAGGTGGCGGATTCCGTGGAGGTCGTGGTGGAGGACGTGGTGGTGGTAAGTCAACTTTGCTCCCTTAAATCCCCTGTTCCATCTGCTGATGGAACTAACAAGGCCGATGGTAGGAGGTTTCACCTCTTCCAACTCTGCACCTCTCGGTGGGAACAGACGTTGGTAGAAATCCAACCACTCTCGAGTGATTCGAACGGACATCACGTCGCCATGAACTCGAACATAGATTCCCATACACCCTCGGATATCGCAGTCTTATCTGGATGACGAAACAGCATTTCATACAGGTCGTTTAGGCGTTGAAGGTCTTTTAGAGGTATGGGAGAGAGGGTAGATTCGTTTTGATTTGCTCATCCCTTCCATTTCATGCCTCTTGTAATCTTGCTTTCCTACTTCAAAATTGCTTGCTTTTGTGGACACGGTATTCTAGACATCCAGGGGTGGCGGCTGTTTCGCAACGGCCTGTTGCCCATTGCTCACTTCATAGATGGCTGTTAAGTCTTGCGTTCTTGATATTGCATCTTTCCCCTACCTTCGACAATCGGTTTGTGGTTTCTCGATACGGGGTCCTGGTGCGTTTCTGCGACCTGCGCTGCATGCGATAGAGGACTAGCTAGTTGATAGTATAGATCAATCAATCCGAGCCATCTCGAAATAGATTTGTTTCTGAACCTGTGACGTTTCTACCTGGAACAAAACCAAACAAATTGCTGCATCGTATCTGCAGCTACCCCTCGATTCATGTTTCTATTGAGACGTGGGCATTGTGGAGATGCAAAACGGGAAGAATAGGTAGTAGGATGTAGTTCAAAGTCACCAAAAGATTGAATCATAGTAGTCATGAATTCATAGATGCACAAGAGGCTTCAAATTACGTAGAATACATTAAGTTACAGTGGTAGAAGGAAACTCTCGCCGCCCATCCGTTCCATACACCCAGATTGAGCTATGCAGTGCAGTCGTGGGCATCGAACTCTGGCTCAAGCTCGATTCCCTTCTCTGCTTCTAATTGGCAATTCGTAATGTACTGAACGTGAGTATCGTTCTATCGATCGATCAAATCTGACCTCCTTGCTCTTTCTTTTTGTCTGTCTGTCTTTCCCTATGTTTACACTTGCCACCGCGTATGTAAGTTGCCTTTCCCGAAAAAATTCGAAAATCCCTATCAATCCTCGTTCGTAACAAGTAAGTGCGTGTCGAAAGAAAGAGGCGCCTTGAAGAATGAAATGCCGTGCTGAAAATTGAAGATTGCGTGCTTGACAGCAGAACGTGCGAGAGAAAAGAGACGGAGAATGAAGAAGCCTAAGCCCAGAATGTAGCGTATGTCAAGTCATGTACAACCCGTGCGTGTGAATATGTGCAAGCCAGCCACTCGTGTATGTGGAGAGATCGGATATGGCGGGTACTGTTCGTTGTGCGTGTCGTCTTAGTGTACAGAGGGTTGAAGAGATCTATAACCAGCTGGACTTCTCCTTCAATCCTCCGATTCGATCCATGTCGATGCTGTGGAATCGCTCGTTGCTCTCCTTCTCGTAGGCGGGAAGCTGCTCTTCTTGTAGAGGCTCGAGTCCAACACCGGTCTCGCCAACTCGGACAACGACTACGCGGCCGCTTTTTCGTCGTCCAGACTCGTCTTGCTCGTCGGGGAAGGTAATACGGATCTCGGGGACGTTCTCAGGGGAGAGAGGTGGAGAGGTTGGGCTATTCATCATGGAGGACTTCTCGTCGTATACGTAGATGCTGGAACCGCGGGCACCTTTGTAGGGAGTTGCGGTGATGGTTAGACGGCGGTGGTTCGAGATCGGTCTGCTGCCGGCCTCATTGTAGGTGGGTAGTTGTTGGCGGGCAATGGCGCGGTTGCGACGAATCTTGCGAACCATGAATAGGGTGCCGACCAAGGTGAGAGCCACGAAGACGAGGACCAGGAGGGCGATGAGCAGATCGATCATGGTGCTGCTGTTGTTTGAGGACGAGTCGTCACGGACGCGGAGAAGGGCACTGCCTCTAGCCATGATGGAAGAGATGGATTCCATATCGAAATAACTATTGGCGGATTTGAAGAAAAATCGTGAATTGATGGGTATCGTTGATGGAAGGTAAGTAGTATGTCGTCCAACGATTGGGTTGCTTCAATTCAACCTTGACAATGGTATGCAAGCTGCACATCATACAATGGTTAGCCATTGTGCTGTTGCATAGGCGGGCGAGGTTGGTTGTCGCAGACTTGCACACGCGGTGTAGAAATGTGAGGACTTACGCAGGGAGCCAAAAGCAATGAACACGACTTCGTGAGTGGGTGAGGTTAGGCTGAGGGATCTCGGGGTAAATTCTGCGAAAGAATGGATGGCGGTCGAGCTGAAAGAGTGAAGCCGACACCTGGAATGAGCGTGGAGTCCCGAAGGAAGGAAGGGAGGAGGATTGAACTTTGTCGTTGACAGAAGTAAGGACGGACGACGAGATGAGGCGAGACCTTGAAGTCAAAGGCTTCTCCCTGAGATGCGGCGAGCGAGAGGTGCAAAGTTGGCCTGGGTCCACTGAGGAAACAGGCTAGAGCGTGCTGGGGAGGCGTAAGCCAAGCCAATTGTGCTCTCGCTAAGCGCTGGTGGAGTGCGATTGGGGAGCTGGAGGAGCGACTTTCATTACCGCTGCGGTACCTGCGTGGCTTCTCCCAATCAGAGCGGCCGAGGACCTGGCCGGGTGGAGCCAACAGGAGCCAAAAGACCAAAATCGTTCCTCTCGCTGCCGTTCGGCCAAACAGAGATTGGCGACGACGGGCCCGGAAATGAGTGCGTCGACGGGATTAAACTGGACGAACTCCCTGAGTCCCTGAGAACCTGAGAAGCGCTGTGGCTCGGACAGACTCTGGCCGTGCGGCACTGGGGAGCCCACGCTTCGTTGTCCTTGAGCAGAGCCGGCAGGGCGAGCAAGGCGAGAGGTCTGAGATGAGGGAAGATGAGAGATCTCTCCTATCTGGGCGGTTAAAGCGGAGGATCGGGGCTGCTGGCTTTATCGAAGATTGCGATGTCGTGCTGGTGCTGGTGCTGGACCTCGCATTGTGGGAACCGACGACGTCAACAACCTGGCGTGGAACAAACGTCTCGATCAACAAACACGCAGAAACGATTTAAGCTTAAGAACAATGTTTTCACAAAACTAAGTTTCTGGACGGATTGAGGGGGATGCACGACTCAAATAGGACTCGGTACCAAAGCCTTATTCAACCTGCGACGATGTTCCGAGGGAGTCGTCTGAAGTTAATTTCTGCGCATGAAGGAGGGTGGTCGTCGTGTCGCAGATCTGGGGTTCGAAAACATCATGCTCAATGAGGTGCTTTTCTGGAAGGACTTCGGTGCTTCCGGTGCTTCCTTTCGATGCATTCGGATGGCAGAGCATGACTTCGACATCATCTGTATGGGATCTTGGAATGGGTCACTACAGAGTTCATCCGTGCAGTTGAATGTTGGGGCAATCAAGATGACAAGATGTCAATTGTCAAGATGGGATGAAACGTGGTTCAAGTACTCCTCGAGATGGCACAGTTGTCATCACGTGCAGGAGCAGCGCATTCAATCTTTGCTTTCAGCTCCTCATTTCGTCCTAAGCACACTTTTGACAAGTTCCTGGGCGCATCGGTATGACAGAGACTGAGTCTCAAGCCTTCTAGAAAGGTGTCTGATCTCGTGCAACCAGATCTCATTGTTTCATTGTCATTTCACACCTTCAATTTCATGCATCCAGCCTTTCAAGCCTTCAAGCCTCTAGTTCAGGAACTGTTCGATATGATGCTTCGGCATGACAGTCACTCGTGAACTGTGGTGTCTTTAGACCGCTCTTTGTTGAGATATCTCTATCTAAAAGAGGTCACAGATACCTTCAGAGATCTGACCTTGGGCACCCTCCTCAAATCACAATACTTGGCTTATCATATTTCAGAAAATATGGCCACAGCAGTACGCCAACGCGTCGACTTGACGTGCTTTGGGGGCAGAAAATCGGGTGGCTGCAATCTCGTGCATTTGAAGAAAATCATCTGAGTTTCACGTGCCCGAGGGCACACCGGGTAGGCTGTGTAACTCGACTAGGCCGCAGCTGAGGATAGCTTCAATTGGTGATTTTCGTGCCTCATGGACAACAGGTCTTGAAAGATGCTTTTGTCAAACAGCGGTGAGGGCAGCTTTTCGGAAGACACCCTGGAGCAACGATTTGTTGTCCATCCAATGTCGGCTAAGATTTCTATCAGTTCTCAGATCTTGTATGTAAATCCTCCGCCTTTTGTTAGTAGGAGTACAATAGTCTGATAACTCGGCGCTCGTTTCTTTTTCTCAAAACAGGCGAATTCGGAAGTGTCTCTTGAACAGCAACGGTGGTGCAGAAGGTACAAGCACCGATCCAATCCAAGCCCGGCATCGACACAGCAGCCGTAAATTTTGTGTCGCAGCAGAAGAGCGGGGCAAGCAAAGTGGAACAAGATTCATGCTTGGGAACACTAAGATCCGGAGTAGCATACATGTGGAAAGGCGTGGGTTTATCCTTCATGGGGCCATCTGTGTCGAGATATGCAAGAAGGCGAGCTACAGCACATCCAGTTGCTTGCTCTGAGCTGGCTTTTCCACTCATCTCATGTTCTGTGGAGTGAGGCGACTGTCCTCTTTATCAGCTTTGAAGCCGGGCGAGGTTGAAGAGCGCAATATGAGTGAGAGCGGCTGCCCTGCCGTCTTCAACGCCACAACAGGAATGCCTGATGCATCATTGCTCGCTCCACTACTGAGAGAACTTGCAGCACCAGCCTTGGTCGACAGTGTCTCATGTGAATGCTGCTTCCCGTTAACGATGACCCTCGTATATAGTGCCGAAGGGAGTAGTTAACGAGCTCGACGTTGATCCTCTTTCCGATCAAATCTAGCCTAAGAATCTGATATCATCGTGACAGCATTGACTGCTGTATTGTAACCACCGGATTTGCTTCTTTGGCAGCGATGCGGCGGTGCGTGGATGTGGTGAGCAATTCCACGGGTGTTGAGGGAAGAATGTCTGTGGCTGGGTTGGACATGGACATGGACATTATATCGAAATCGAAGTAGGTGGTGGCCAGCCAGGCCAGGCCCAGCACAGTTAATCTTCCTGTTAGGGTTGGGCGATCGAGTGTGGAGACGATGGCGTCAGTAGCTGGTCTTTAGGCGTCGTCCCCGATATGAAACACTTTGCGGTGTTGCATTCGTGCAGTGCATGTGCAGTGAGAACAGGACCACTCAGGCAGGGAGACAGATGTTCTGTTTCGAGGCACTCCAGTAAGTGCGTGCGCGCGTGCAATCAAGGAGCTCAACAGAGACACCGAGCACGACGAGGAAGCACTTTGCCCGGTTGAGGCGTACACCGCACGCCGCGATGGCCTCCTATTTGCTGTTGCCGACGCTGGAACCTGCCGTCCGTGAAGTATTTGTGGGTAAATTGGATTCCTGGGCGAACAATAGGAGCAGATGATAATTAGCTGGCATTCCAACAGAGGGCGAACGGCAAGCAAGCACGGAGATGGGAGATGGGAAGAATCTATCTCATGTGTGGGTGGTAGGTAGAGAACTAGATTGACCCTGCCTCTGGCTGCCCTGCTCTGGCCTGCCCGGTTCAGAGAAGCCTCAACGACCCCACGCCGGTAAGGCTTAGTGAAAAAGGGGCCAGAGGCGACTTCATTACTCCGGTCGAGCAGGCCGTCCGTGCCAGCTCTCAGCTCAGCGCAGCGCAGCGCATCTCTCAGGCCGAAGCGCGCTCTCGACGGGAGTGTCTGAAAGAGGGATGCATCTCCAGAGCCCAGACGTCTCATACGCAGAGAGACAGGAGGCCGCGGCCATCAAAGACCTCCCAGTTTGTGCGCATCGCTGCTTAGTGCTCAGTGCTTAGTGCTCCGTCTCCGTCGTGATGGTGGTCGGTGGTAGTGGTCGTGCCCCTCAAACGGCGTCCCCCCAAACCCCAACCCCAAGCCCAAGCTATTTTGAGATCCAGGAACAAGTGACTTGCTTAGCTTTGTGCGGGCAGTTAGTCGACTGATGAGACGCTGCGCTCGACCAACATCTCACTCTCACTCACATCGGCCCCTCCACCACTCTGGTCGGTGGCCATCAGCCGGTTTCTCGGTTTCTCGCAACGCTGTGAGCTGGGTCTCCCATTGTGCAGGACTGGACAGTACTGGACAGTACTTCCAGCCTGCTCCGGGGCCACAGAGAGAGGGAGAGAGGGAGAGAGGGAGAGAGGGAGAGAGGGGAAGAGAGAGAAATCGTAGTCGTACTGTCCTCTAGCAAGGCGCTGGCGTCGTTTAGACCCCAACCCCATCCCCATCCCCATCGCCAGTAACAGTAACCCTACTACCCTAGACTTGGCTCTCCCTGCTCGTCCATCACCGTCCGTTTAGAGTGCTGCACCAACAACCCCCCGAGCCCCTGTCAAAATCTCTAGACTGCCCCCGGGGTCAGAGTCCAAGAGACACCATCCCTCCGCCGTACAGGAATTGTTCAAGCCACCAGGGAACTCTTGACTCTCTTTTGTCCCACGACCTTCTTCCCCCATACAGTCAAGACGATGCAGATGAATTCATGATCACGACTCTATCGCCCGATTCCTCACGCCTCCCAGGATCTGCTGTCTCTATTGCCCGCCTGTGCGACATCCCCTTCGCTCGTTTCTTGGGGAATCCTGCTCTCCAGATCCAGACCGACCCGCAAAAAGTTGCGTTCCTGACCTCCTCCTCCCTTGCGTCCCAGGCAATTTTGACGACTCACCTCCTCCAAATGTGGTAGAGCGACTCGATCAACGAAAGACACAAGGGAAAAAATCACCGCCGACTACTTTGGTCTGGCTCCTGTGCGGGTGCCTACACTTCAGCAAAGCGCGCGTTGCATATGACAAACGAAGGGGTTGTGTCGCGCGACCTTTTCTTGCCCTACCTCCAGCCGTCAACTACTCCTTCCTCCCTCCATCCCATCCCTCGATGCTCGACACCTCTTGAACTGTGCCTTTCCTCAACTCCTTCTTTGTAAATGAGCCTTTCAGCATAGTCGACCGTTACATACTCGAACATCCTACACTGGTGAGCAAGAACTTTCAGCTCCGGTATCCCCAGGCCTGCCGATCAGCCTTACCACCCACATGCTGACATCTGCGAACCACCGCAGTACCATAGATCTACAACCTGTCAAATAAAGTAGTAGAAAGAATATCCTTTGGTTACAGCTTTCCATCGCCGAATATACCGGTACATCCAGACACAGCCCCTCCTCCATCTGAGACTTTTCACATACAAACCGAGAAACCCACACGGACGGCTCCATGTCTTCTGCCACCACAAACAGGCCATCAGGCGCCATGACGAATGCTGTGAGTTGCATGCTTTGCTTTCGGCCGTTGCATGCATCTTGCTGACTGTTTACAATAGGCACGATCAACTCGATTTCCAGAGTTTGGCGCCGCTACTGCCAGACATAACAGCGACTCTTCGCAGTCTTCTACACTAGGTCAGACGTTCGGCAATGGTGGCTCATGGCAGCCATCAAGTGGGATATGGGGTAATAGCACGATCGGGAGCGGATTTTCTAATGTAAAAAGAGATGCATCGCGGTCTCGCGGTACGTTTGCAAGAGAGAAGGATACTCGGTCAGTCACTGACAGTCGAACAGCGGCAGGCGATGACGATTTCCCAGACGGCCCCAGCGGATCACGAGCGCTGGCTGAAAGTTCAGAAGCAGATCCGTGGGTTGCGCGCACAAATGGACCATGGAACCCTCCAGACACAACATCTCCAACGTTACAATCTCATAGTGGAAGCGCCTCCCCGTCACATACGCGAAACAGCATCCCGACTGTGGCACCGCAGACACTTTTGGAAATACAGAATCATCCATACCAACAGACACGTCCAGCGATTGGTCAAGTACAAGGTTTTGGAAGGCAGAAGAGCGGCTTAGACCCTTCATCAGGTAGTTTCAAATACGTCCGGAAGCCTTCCTTTGCGTACAACGATGACAAGGAGAACTCCGCTCAGTACTTGTCCAACACAGATACTTATGATATCGATATTTCCTCCCGGTATCTTGGAATTGGAAGTGCTTCTCGGGATGGAAGTATGCCACCATCGAGGACATCCGAATCAGGCTTCAATGGCGGGAGTATGTCATTTGCTAACGGAACCCAAGCATTTGGTTCTATCGGCCATCACACCCCAAACAGCTCTATCCATTCTCAACGGCCTTCATTTTCAGGACCATCAGGCTCGTTTCCTTCCCAGGCCAATGGATCGAGGTACGACCTGTCTCAAAACGAAACTGAACTGAGCGAGAAGTTTGCGGGGTTTGGGCTAGGCCGTGAAGCGGAACACAGCAGCACGTCTCAGGTTAACAACAATGCCGGCTCATCATACTCTCCGAATCATCCAAGTTTTGCCCAGCAGAACTACCCGTTCGCTAACGGTTCGGGAACGTGGGGTGAAAGCCAAAAGGCGTTCAACAACTTTGAGACTTACTCGAGCCAGCCTTTTGCCGATCAAGCCTATTTCAACAAACCAACTCGTTTCACAGAAAGAGGCTCCGTCTCTCCTGGAGGTAGCGAATACCGTCGAGGTCTCAACAGTCCCAAGTACTACTCTGCTGCCGGGACGCCACCGTCGGGGTCAGATCAGATCTATCGGCCAGGGTCGAGAGGACCCAGAGCCGCCCAGAGCCAGAGTGAGCTGGACCGAAGACTACAAAATATTCACTTCGCGCAGCAAGCGCAAGCTTACATGTATGGAGGAGGTCCATTTCAAGGACAGTATCCCTCGCACCCATACGATTATGCTCCACCCGGTGCTTTCAGACCAGGGACTGTGCCATACGGCTACCCTGTGCCAATGCCTTCTTATCCTGCCGCACAGGCCATCCCAACTCGACCGGCCAAGGACCAAGATGTCGGAGTGGGAGTAAGAAGTGTCTTGCTTGAAGAGTTCCGATCGAATTCAAAATCGAACAAGCGATACGAGCTGAAGGATATCTACAATCATGTGGTCGAATTTAGCGGAGATCAGCATGGATCTCGATTCATCCAACAAAAGCTTGAGACCGCGAACAGTGATGAGAAGGAGCAGCTGTTCCGCGAAATTCAGCCTAACGCTCTACAGCTAATGACAGACGTATTTGGTAACTATGTCATTCAGAAACTGTTTGAGCACGGCAACCAGGTCCAGAAGCGAGTGTTAGCTGAGCAGATGAAGAACCATGTAATGGAGCTGTCCATGCAAATGTATGGCTGCCGGGTTGTACAAAAGGTCAGTAGGGAGTATATATTCTATCTTATATAATTTACTAACGTCGTCTAGGCCCTGGAACATGTCCTCGCAGATCAGCAAGCAGAGCTCGTTGAAGAGCTTCAAGCTGATGTGCTCAAGTGCGTCAAGGACCAGAATGGAAATCACGTTGTGCAAAAGGCTATTGAGCGCGTTCCGACCGAGCACATTCAGTTTGTCATCGAGGCATTCAGAGGCCAGGTCCACGTCCTTGCCACCCACCCATACGGATGCAGGGTCATTCAACGAATCCTGGAATACTGCAAGCCTCACGATCAAGCTGCTGTTCTCGAAGAGCTGCATCAATGCGCTGCCATGCTCATCACCGATCAATATGGCAACTACGTTACCCAGCACGTCATCCAACATGGAAAGCCAGAGGATCGAGCCAAGATCATCAAGATCATTACGGGCCAGCTTTTGACACTTTCAAAGCATAAATTCGCTTCAAACGTTGTTGAGAAGAGCATCCAATTTGGGACTGATGAACAACGACGTGCTATCGTCGCTCAATTAACAGCATTGCACAGTGATAGCACAAGTCCCTTGCAGCTGATGATGAAAGACCAATATGGCAATTATGTCATTCGTAAGTTTCCATTCATACTTGCTTTTCTCCGATTTTACATCTATCCGATACTGACTTCATTTTAGAAAAACTGCTCGGTCAACTGAAAGGCTCAGAACGCGAAGCATTTGTCGAAGAGATGAAACCACAACTCCTCATGCTAAAGAAGTACAATTACGGCAAGCAGATCGCCGCCATTGAAAAGCTGATCTTCACCGGCACGCCATCATATATTACCCCTTCATCTGTCATGGCTCCAAGTAGCCAAACGATGCCAATCGAAATCAACTCTAGCGCTCCAACTCCAATGCTCACGAACGGACAAAACAGCCCTCAGAGTAGCAGTCTTCCGAGCACAAACGTGAGCACTATCGATGATGCAGCAGACAATGGCAAACCCCTCGATATCGACGGCAAACCCTGCCCAGAAGTCGTCATCAACGGCATCTAAACCCTCTCTTCGCATAATTTCCTTACACGCACAAAGAATCAAAATATCATTGGCAGGCGCGTCGGTCGGTCGGTCTTTCGGTCTTGGCTGGGATGCACAGGACGGGCCCTAAAAGTGGAATTTTTAGTAATGGCTTTTTCTTCTGGTCTGCGAAGCACTGCGAGTTCTCTACATTACATGTTTTGGGGAGATGTGGTATCGTACCATTCAGGTGTTGTTTTATTCCCCGCCGAATCTTGTTAAAGAACGGTGGGTTTGTATGGATGTTTCGAATCTTGGTCTTGGTATGGATATCGAGTCGGTTGATTGATTGATATGAATATGTCGCTACGAGTATCTGATATTTTGGTATGTTTACAATGGGCGATGGCGATGGAACTGAACACTGGAACACACTGGATGGATAGTGCTTTTTGCATGCATCTCGATATGAGAGTGGGGTGGAACGAAAGCACAGAAAGGGAGGGAAAGGAGAGGAATGGGGCGTGGCGTCCTTGTTGCTTGCTTGCTTGCTTGCTCTGGCGTGTGTGTTGACGTTTATGTTTATGTCGTTTTTCACTTCTTGCGCTCCGTCTTGGAGGGCAGAGGTGCTTAATACCTAACTTGGCTTGCCTACTGGCTTCATTGGCTTGGCGCGTGTGTAGGAGTTCTTTAGGTGTTGTTTTTGTTTGAGAAGGGAGAAAATATTGGAGGGAAGGGACAGGAAAGGAAAGAGCTGGAGGGTAGAAACATCCGACCGCGGGATACATGGCATGGCACGGCATGACAGAAGAGCATAGAGTGTGTGTTTTATGGATTAGCAAACAGACAGATTTGCTTGTCTCTCAATAAAATGCATTTGAGATTCTCAAATTGTCTCTACCACCACCATTTTGTGAGTTGAAGAGCTCGAGATGTCTGGCCTCAAGTCAGGACTCGTCGAAGTCAGAATCTTGGTTCCTCATAGAAGATATTGTAATGTATTCTTTTCGCCAACACTGGACTATCACCTACTTTTTTGATGAACTAATCTACACTATTCAAGGTTTAAGAAAGCTACGATTACCAACATCCAAGAAAATGCAGCGTTGATTCTAAACCCTCGTTTTCAGACTCCATCGTTACTTCATTAGTTTGTTCCTCCTCTTCAAGCGCGATATACTTCTCACCAGTTGGCATTTTCCCCCGCTTCTTGATGATTTCAATATGATACTGAAGGGTCAGTTAACTTGATTTCTGAGGCAAACCAATAATAACTCCGACGTGAACGGGTGGAGAACAAACCTCCAGAATATGTCTCTTCAGGTAAGATTTCTTCACGAAGACCTCCTGACAATGATCGCATTTGAAGCGTTGCAAATGGAGGGAGTTATGTTGCTCCAAGACAGTGCTGCTGTTTGAAACTGTGCTATATGGATCGTAGTCGCATTGGAAGAGCTTCAAATTGAGGGGTTCATATTGCTCCAAGATGGTACTGCTGCTCAAAGCTGCGCTGTATTGATCGTAATTGAATGGAACTGAGACTTCTGTTGTGGCCTTGCTCTGAATGGTCGAAGATCTATCCTGCACCGAAATAGCAAGTACTGCCCCTATAGCGCCACTAATTCCGCTCCCAATTAAGTTGATTATAGATGTGATAACTATGTAGATCAGGTTTGGGCTAGCAGCCTGGTTCTTGCTGAGTTCTTCGTCTATAATACTCCGGATATCGACCCCGAGGTACTGAACCTGAAGCTCCAGATGCGTGTCGATAGCTCTTTGGACCGAGCCAGCCGTTCTTTTGAGGTCTTCTTGCCATAACGAACGCATGTTTACCTGTCGGTCGTCTTCGTTATCTGCAAACTCTTTCAGGGCCTCGAGTTTAGCCATGCAGGTTTTGAGGTCCTGTATATCTTGTCTAAGATTCATTTTGAATGAGTCTTGTCCCTCTTCCAAAGTCTCGAAACCTTGACTTATCTGTTCATCCAAAGCCGTGATACCTCTGCTAACGCTAGGCAGTACTTGGTTTATGCGGATGCTCTCATTTATGAGCTTATCAAAAGATAACTCATTCTTCTTTGACATCTCAAGTATGGAATCCCTTTGACGACATTAGCTTCTAACTATTTGCATAGCGAAGAAATAACAAGCTTCGCTCACAAGCTCTGCAATAACACTAAGTCGTTCATGACACTCATCGTCCTTTCCACATCCGCCTTGAGACTCTCTACTTCATCAACGAACAGCGTCCATTGTATTTTTCTCGGAGCTTGTTTGAGTTTAGACCTCTCAGAATCTTGCCCAAGCGACTTCTCGAACTTCTTGGCCTTAGCTAGAAAAGCCTCGATTGCATTCTTCAATCTGGTAGCTTGCTCTATTATAGCACCTTCCCAAGCTAGATGTTTATTGTTATTCATAATAGTCGCGACACCTTCCAGTGTTGTGTTCACACTGTCCAGGAAGTCTACGCTCTGCTGATAGGACGAGGCTGCGCCACCGGACTCTTTCAGTCCTTTGCTGATTTTGGTGATCACTGCGATGGCGCTTATGATGTCACCTGCTGACCACCCAAAAGACATGGTGATGTGGGTTTGCAACTAATGGAGATCGATATTCGGAAGTGGTAATGTTTGTTGTAGGTACGAGGCTTGAAGTCTGGGACCATCGTTGCCTTTTCCTGTGCACAGCCCCTCGCGGCTAAAGTCTGCAGCGATTGGTGGTATGGCATATTCAGGATAAGGGGAAGGAAGGTATTGAGAAAATGAACGGTAAAAGTAATGCCACAATTGTTTGCTAATTGATGAGAGATGAACGCGTTGCATAGAGGATAGCAGTGAAGCTTGGTGAGGAGAGAAGAAATTGAATACGGGAAGGACTGACCGATCCAGGCTACTGAAGCTAGTGCCTTCCTCGAAATCTGAAATACATGGTGTGGCGACCAATGACAGGCAGAGCAAAGACAGCAGATCCTGGAGATAAAAGGATTGTTGTGAAAGGGGAGTCGACAATGCCACCTCCTTATTTCAGTCCTCTGCCGTCCTTCATAAGCCATGCAAACACACACTTCAGCCTATGTCTCTCAATCTTTGGTGTAAACCTTGACGAGAGTGAAAAGGGTAAACAGTTTATCTGCTTTAAGCACAAGAACTTTAAGGCAATCTTGGTCGAAGTCTTTCGAGGTGGTTCGAGCAACAAGTTGCCGCAAGTGTGTGGAAACAATCATTAAGCGAAAATGGAAAGTAGGACAAACGCGACTGCCTGGCCCGTAAAGGAGCAGGCACCGTGCATCACCATCTTAATCGAGTGTTCAAGCAGAAGTGAGTGCTCATGACAAGCGTGACTTCAAAGCAGAGTCGTCCGAACATCTACATCAAAAGTCAGTCTTGAGGGTACTACACTTGAGAGTAGTTGATTCTCTTCGAGACATGAACTTGTCTAGTGATGCATTGTTGCACTAACTCACAACGGAGAAGCCGATGTGTTGATCATCGCAACAAAAATTTGAGAGCAGTTGAAGTTGAGAAGGAAGGAAACGAGAAGGCAAGTGTGAGAGAAGATTTCGAAGGGGGGGGGGCTTATAGTCGAAGCCATTCCAAATCAGGCAAAGCTAGTCTCCACGCTCCTTCTGCTTTTAACTACCACTAATCGTCGGCTCGCCAAGGTGGGCCTTCTAAGTTCGCTGGCGCTCTTAGTCGGCAAAAGCGAGTGCGGAGTGTTAAATTGCTTGCAAAATCTAAGTTGAAATATTGAAAATTTCGACTTTAAACTTAAATAACTTTATAACTACGTAATCTATTCAAATAAATTTTTTATATTCTAATAGATCTATTATTAATAAACTAATGCATCAACTTTTCAAATTCATTTTTAATATAGTAATGTAGTTATTTCGATTTTTTAATCTTTTTACAAATAAAATATATTTAAAATACGCCCGACTAATTTTGCGATTTTCTTACCTTACTAAATTTTTATATACTTTTAACTTTAATATCGTTACAATAAATTATATTTGAATTTTAAAAAATTTATATATAAGTAAGCATATACTATAGGAATTATTATATATACTTTTTAAAAGATACTATTAAGCGGTAGTTGAGTTATTGAGAAAAAGTGAGTTTAGCTCTCCGCACTCGCTAACAATCCGCACTCGCTTTTACCGACTGAGAGCGCCAGCGAACTTAGAAGGCCCACCTTGGCGAGCCGACGATTACCGCATCCTCACCTTGTGTGAGCGCTCCTTCCTAGCATGAGCTTACGTCGAGCATGTGTCGCCTCCACATCGATTTCTAAGACTAGCGCTAAAGCTGCCTCTCTAAGCCATGCTCACGCCTCTCGAACCTTCCCCGTCTCGCCAAAGCAAGTGTGGACTCTGGTACGTAAATGTTCAAGAAACTGAGGCTGATATCATGATGGATGACTTACAGCCCAAATGCACCTCTCGGACAATAAAAGTGATACTTTAACGTGACCTCCGATCTGACCGGCCACTGACTATGAGACCTCGATTCACGTTTGTAGCCTCTACATATCTAGATTGCTTCTTAGAGGTGTCTTGCTGATTGAAACTTAGACGCATCTTCCGAAGTATACCTCAATTCCACTGCCACATCCAAGGGAGCTTGGATCTTCTTGTACCACCTAGTCTGGTAAGGTGGTGGGGTCTGTAGCTCATACACGGCAGACCTTCTGCATGAAGCATGAGCAAGCAATAAAAATAGAGAAGCCAGGCATGCCACCAGTCAAACTCCTTGCGTCATTCATCATTATCTGGATGTGTAGGTCATCGCATCCTTCCAGATCGGAAGACTCTGTTGACCCTGACTCAGAAAGGGAATGCAAGTGAGTTTACACATAGTCAAAAATATCTGATACAAAGGATAGGAACTGCTTGTCCACTTCGCCCAAGAGCACAACCTATACTCTTGTAACATACTTGGTGAAAGTGAAACTACCTTCATCTGTAATAGAAGACAATCGAAAACTTGAACATAATAAACAATTACAAGCCACACCTTCCAGCGTTTCAATGCTCCCAGACCGTCTCAAATTCCAAGAAGGATGGTTCATATCTTGGACTAAATAAATGAGAAAAAGCAATCGCGAAACCTTCCATGCCTCAGACAGATAGCTCTGCTGGGATATGCCAAACTTCTAAGTCGACTAGAACATCTAACCCAAACCGACCTCGAAAGCCAAGAACGAAATCCTTAGATATCCAAAAACAAGCTGAACTCCCAATTCGCCCTCAACCTCTAAGTCCACGCTAACATGACATTCAAAGCCGATAACAGTGAATTCAAACAACCTCACCTCGCCGAAGCCAAGGCCAAAGGAACCTTTCAAAAGGCCATGATATCCAACAGCTAGATTGAACCACCTGCGGTATAAAAGCCTCACTACGCTCCGCAACTTTGCGATAGCATAAAAGTGCGCCATCAAAACGACACCTCGCAAGCAAACAGTAGCAAAATAACACAACTACGTTACGCCAAAGAACCACCAACCACCAAGTAAGATCTTCTCCTCAACCACCACTAACCGCCTCGCCTCAACACCCCTTCCACAAGCACAAACGTAAACAACCAAACAAACAAACAAGCCCACCCTCAGCAACATCCATTCATTCATTCACTCACTTACGTATACCCTTAGCTCAATAAATAACCAAAAGCTCGCCTCCCTCTTCACCCCCACGCTAGAACCACTGCACCGCACCTCTCTACCCCTCCTCCCCTCCACACCAACGTAAACCCAACACCACCAACACCAACACCAACACCAAGCCACCAAACCAGCTCAATCCCTCCCTCCCTTAAAAAAGGGAGGCTAGGAAAATACGATACGGTACGGTACAGGACGAGCTACCTATAGACTCGCTCGGCACGAACAAGACTCGGAAGCACAAACATGACCATCCATCCATCTATTTATCTATCTATCTATCTATAGGCATTTAGTTCCGAGCCTAAAGAGGAAGAAACACAGACTAATGTAAGATCTTCCCTAGGTACTGTACGATGCCTAAAGAGCTCATTGCCGGGATATGGTGGATTTCAGGTGCTGTGCTGTGCTGTGGAACGGGGTTGGTGTCCGTATACATCGATTTTTGTAGAGGGGTTTCAAGTCACTGGCTCCAAAACACACGCTTCTGGGATGGCTGGAAAAGGAGCATCTTCGCGGAAGTGTTTGAAATTGAGCATCTAGAGTCCAGAATTCTACATCAGCCACTTGGCCGATGGCTGTTTTGTGATCAAGTATGTAGTTCTACAGTATTCCCGATCAAAATTTTAGACGCACATATTTGTATGATTCTTCTACTCTCTGCTTACAAGGAGCCTTGAAGGCAAGCCAAAGCTAGCAAGTCTCTCGACCCCCAAACCCAGTCCCCACCAAGAGTAATGTGACCCTCGTGTATGCAGCCAGACGAATTTTGCAGGAAATAAAAGGAAAGACAGACATGGTTTAAAGGAAAAGAAAAGTTTCAGGAGCCGAAGAGGAGCCGGATGCTGCGCATGGAATCCGTTTTCGAAGAGACCTCATAGTCCCAAAACCAAATGCTATGCATTCCCAAGCCGACATCAACATCTCAGCTCGTCAATCATGAAGAAAGACCCGAGTCAAAAAGTCCTTAAACGACGCCGTAGAAGAGCCACTAATGCAACCAACCACCTCCCATTGACCTTGGACTAAAGAGAGAAAGCGGAAAGTTTCATCAAGCCATGCAAATCGTTTTCGTTGCCGAACCGGATCGAAAGGACGTCTAAGAATCGAGGAAATTCATATGAGAAGACACCGAATCAATGCAGTCAACAACCCATATGGTACAAGTGTGCGATTCCGGAATTATGAGATAAGCCAGGGTATCCTCCGCTGGGTCCGAGGGTGACCAAAGGATTTTGACAGTTCGGAGAAGGGTCGACAACGGAGAGGGATGCCAGATCTAATGCTCATATTTCGGAGCGGGACCACCATTATCTACACATCATGTTAGCACAGGTCTTCGCAGGGATAGAGATGAGGGTGTAATGACGTTGGCTATACATCTGGTTAGGTGCGCCATATGGCGAAGCTGGGTAGCCAGAATACTGAAGATGGTTGTTGCCATACTCCTGGAGTTGTTGAACACCGCCAGCGGGAGCTTGGTATTGACCAGGGACTTGGGCGCCGGGTTGGTAACCGATCGGTGGTAATTGAACGGAGCGACCGGCTTGTTGGTAACCAGCGGGAGGGGCGTTCTCTCCTTGACCTTGACCGTCGGCGGGAACAGCGGTAGCCCTGGCGCGCTCTTCTTCGGCCTTGCGTTGGTTCTCTTCCTCCTTCTTGCGGGCCTTCCATTCTTTGCGGATCTCCTTGAACTCTGTAAACGATAGTGCATTAGCGTGGTTCGCGTTACACAAAACATTCCCGAAGCTTTGGTAGACCCATGCTAGCCCCAGATTCAATGAGGTTATCCCCAGTCCAAGTCTGTTCTAGCTCGACGCCAACGAAAATCATCCCGCGTATCGTAGTTATCGGCCAGGGATATCGGACAATTCGCAAGCGCAATTGAGAATAAAGAAAACAAACAAGACCCCGCCATGAAGCCACTCCCAGAACATGCGCATACAATGCCGAATAAATGCATCGCCAACATTACCATCGTGCCTAATGTTTTGATTGAGACGACAAAGAAAACATGGAAAGCTTACCTTCAGGAGTACGCTTTTGACCGTGCGATTGCATAGTGACATGGGCGTTGAGGTGGTTTAAAGTGCCATAGGCCTTCTCGCAGCCATTCCATCCACACTTATACATGCGCTCGATTTCTTCGTAACGTCGGCGAGGGCGCTTATGCTGCTGGGCACCTGGGATCGGGACGAAGGAGTAGACCTGCGAAAGAGGATGCTGTTAACAATTAGCTGTTCTCTAAGAGGTGATAAAAAAACTGGATTTTCTGAGATATGTCAAGACTTCTCGACAAATGCTCTAGGCATTGAGCGCTTACTGTCCCACTTGCATCTCGCCATGTCGGCATGGGACCAACCGCTTGATACGGAGGGACTCCATGAGGTGGAGGACCCCACGGGTGTGCTGGATATCCACTAGATGCGGGAGGAGGGGGCTGCGCAGGATGCGCAAACGTAGGAGGAGGAATTGGATATTTAGGCGGCATAGACGGGGGTATAGTAGTCGCGCTCGGAGGCGCGTCAGGGCCCTTTCCATCTTCTACCGTTACAGGTCGGGACTGAGGGGGATCGAAATTGCTTACTTGACCTGGACGCGCTCCAGCAGGAGCTGCAGACGTCGGGGTTTGCGCTCCTGTGACCGCATATCCGCCGTGCATTGGGTGTTGAGGTTGACCCGCGTAACCAGCCCAGTCAGGTCGTGGTTGGGCGTACATCGCGCCGGCGGGGTGGGAAGGATAGCCGTGTTGCATCTCTTGTTGCGGTGGGTATGGGGAGTATTGACCGCCGCCGTGTGCAGGATAGGTCGGGCTGGACGCAGCAATTGAAGGATCTATAGGTACATCCTGGTCAGACTTGATTTGAGTGTTGTGATGGTTTGGGCGGCCATCTTGCAAAGGCATTGACGGACTTGTTGATTGAGCCATACCTCCGCTGCTACCACTGTGGTTGCTGGCTGGATGGTACTGGCGTTGAATATGTTCTGGAAATGAACCTGAGCGCGCCGAAGTAGGATAAACACCGTACTCGGAGGTGGGCGTCGCGGACGTCGAATAGTTGTTGGATCGCACTTCCTGTTGAGGAGTGTATTGCGCAGCAGACGCGTGATCTGCGGGAGTATCTT
Organism: Mollisiaceae sp. DMI_Dod_QoI; assembly: GCA_009613015.1. NCBI lineage: Eukaryota > Fungi > Ascomycota > Leotiomycetes > Helotiales > Mollisiaceae > Mollisiaceae sp. DMI_Dod_QoI. The sequence goes on from VXCB01000054.1 coordinate 130,956, forward strand.
CAGACTGAGCGTCGTTGAACGCGTGAGGATATGGTGAGTGAATACCTGACTGCGTGTACTCGGTGGCACTCCTGTCCATAGAACTTTGGTGGGTTTCTGCGAAGGCCCCGAGAAGCGTACTCAATGCAGCTTCCGTATGATCGGGGCGATTGTCGTCGGTTTCGGTTTCCGTGCTTAAAGTTAATGAGTTGGTGGTGAAGGGATGCTGGGATGAGACCAAGGACATACTACGACTCCGGGGTTTGGAGGAGTGTCGTCGCTAGCCACACGCACCGCCGTCGAGGGGAAGGAGCGGAGCTCTGCGCGTGCAATAAAAACGAGTCTGCGCGACAGGTACCGTTGCACTGGGGATCGAGTGCTGGGTGCCGATACAAGACTTGTGCTGGTTTGTGGGTGAGACTCGTGCGTCACGGTGATCGTAGCTTGAGGCTGGGAGGTGAATAGTCTGTTTCTTAAAAGTCGACCGGATGAATGCAACAGAGCCACCGGTGGAGATGGGAGATTTTTAGAGTCGCAAGGATGATTGTCTTAGCTTGCGGCAACCAGATGAGGGAGGGGGACGCGGCGTGCTTTCGAGGGCAGGTTCCAAGTCCAAGGAAGGCGCGATGTGCGAGTGCGTGCGAGTGTTAACGGGGCAGGAGCAGCTGTCGAAGGCGAGACCGAAGGCGAAGGCGAAGTTGAGTATTTGCCGGGAGGTGTAAAGGTTTTGAGAGGCAACGGTCTGCGATATCTCGAGGACGTGTGTGTGCAAGCAGCCTCCGGTCAATGACCGCACAACCGCAAATTCTTTGGGATTACGAAATGGAGTGATCGCACGCAGCAGTGGGCAGCGGCAATGCAATGACACTTCCACTCTGTCGCTTCCACAACTGCGAATATCTGTACAGTACAGGACAAGACAGGACAGTGCCAGGCCGGACCCGAACTGATCTGATCTGATGATGACCAGCGTCCAGAGAAGGGCAAAGGGCAGGCTAAGCAACCAAGCTACACCTTTCTTGCGGTCTTCTGGTCCACCGCGAGCAGAGGGTTGGAGTGGAGGGTGGAGGGTGGAAGAGGGAGTGATGAGGAGCGTGGCCGAGAGGGGATTAACGTGAGGGCCGTGTGGATTTTAGATGGAATTCTTCAGCGCTTGGCTCGAAGGGGGGCTAGGGGAGTCTAGTAGGGTGTCTAGGGTGTCTAGGGTCGTCTGGTGTGGCCCAGAGTGGCGTCGGGCTGATGCACGAACAGCGTAATATGGGACTAGGGCAGTCTAACGCCCTCGGTGCCGGGCTATGACGCTTCGGGGTCTAGTGATCACTGGAGCTGGGACGGGGGGGCCACTCGCGTCCACCGGTCCACAATTCACAACTCCAGCGCGAGCGAGGCCCGCAAAACGGATCGCGGCAAAAGGCAAAGAGCGTGCTGGGCGGGGGGCGTGGGTGGAGTAGAGAGGAGCAGTGCAGGGATCAGCCACGCTGGGAGGGGGCTGGTGCTGGGTGGTGCTGGGAGGTGCTGGGTTGGTGAGCCTGCTTGTGTGCTGCTGCTGGGGGTGGTGCTGGGTGCTGGGTGCTGGGTGCTGGGTGATGGCCCTGATGGGTGATGGATGATGGGTGAATGGAATACAGGGGTAGGAAGATGGATACTCCGTCGTCCGGGCTCTCCCCCTTCTGCTGCAGTGCTGCTCCTCACTTCGGAGCGGTAGAGTGGACGTGGGCGGTGGACAGTGTCAGTCCTGATCGGCTGCTACCTGTCGGCGCAACGTCTCGCTAGATGCACGCTGCAGACTGCAGTGCTGCTGCGGTGATGTCCCCGATGCTCGAGCCGAGTCGACCTGCAAATGCAGACCCTGCGAGATGCGGTCCCAGGGCGAGAGATCTCTGGGCGGCTAGCCAGTGCCCACGCTGATGCCCGTCCCACAACGACAGTACAGTACAGCTGGTCTGCTGCAATGTGCAATGCTGCAATGCTGCTGCGTGCTGCGACCTGCGACCTGCGACCTGCCCGCTGGAGATGTCTTTCCTGGCTTGCCCTGCCTGCCAGGAGGTGCCGATCCAGTGGTGCTGGTGCTTGGGAAGTTTGGATCTTCCAGTGGTGCAAGCAGAGCCAGGCGTGCCCCGTCGTGCGTAGCCAGCGAGCGTCTAACAGGGTACCGACGAGTCCGGTGGTAGATCTACGTCAAGATGAGGCCGGCCAGTCCCAATGCGGCCCAACGCGGTGCTGAGGGCTGAGGTTGCGACGATTTGACGAAGCCCACCTATCGACTCGAGACCTGAGCTAATCGCTGCTAATCGCAACTAGCTGCACTAGCTCCAGATGTCTCCAACCAACGGTGTTACAGTACACGCTTCAACTGAAGTATCTTGGGCCGACCGATGGGGCCACTAAGATCGCGACGTCACGCTCGGGTCGTCGTTTTTTGCACGCTGCCACCAGAGCTGATCTTGGCCGGACGCGGTGCTGCTTGAGAGTGCCTGCCTGCCAGATGAAGCTTGCGGGGATGTTCTCCCACGGCCAAAAGTGACTGGACTGCGAGTACGCGAAATCGAAATCGGACAATGACAATGGGCACTCTGCTGATTGCAGAGTGCAGACAGACAGATATCGAGGATGAGGTCAGACGGGTCCAGAACACCACAAACGCGACGAACAAGGCGTGAAAAGCGGAGAGGGCAAACTCAAAATAATCTCAAATACTCTCCGAGTATCACGGCTGAGGCGAACCGTAGAGAGGAGTGATTTACTCCGCACCGATGGATTGGGAAGGTGTAGAGGGTCGCTCGCAGATCAATCGTCTGGTTAGAGGGGAGCTGATGCTACAGTACGAGTATTATTGCGGAATGTTGTTGGGGAGGACACTTCGACGCGAGGTGATCCGTTGCTGACCTCGAGGAGACCGTCTGATGTTTCCTCTTGTCGGTATAAGCTTTGCGGCTCTCGCTCTATCTGCTGTCCGTCCAATGTTTATTCGGAAGCGATGCTCGAAAAGATGCACGGTCGGTCGTCAAGACGCGGCTCTCGAGATGGCTCGTCGTGGTAGTGGATAATTCGTGCGGCGGGAGGTCTACGTCGAAGTCTAGTGAGGGCTGTATTCGAGGATGAAGGGGAGCCGTTGTCCGTTTGACGCTGGTCGACAGACGGAACAGGTGGGAGCTTGGACGACGCGAAGGTGTCTAGTCGAAGATCTGATAATGACTACCCCCAGCTGGCGCGATCAGATAGCTGGATGCCACGCTGTCTAGTCTTCACGGCGATGGCAGGGAGTGATCTTGGGAAGCGCAAGCGTCAGTTACGCTGTAGTTCTTTTTGATGTGCAAAAGTTGTGGACGATTTTCAGATGGTGCGATCGGGCCTAGAAACTTTGGATTTCAGGCAATATCAGAGCAAGTCGAGCGTGGAGAATGCAGTCAAGACGAGGGGGCATCAAGGTCCTCCGGATGAAAGGTCTTGGACGCAGATGGCCAGACGTCGCGGTGTCGTATTGACAATCCTCGAATGGTGATGATATCGAAGAGGAGGTAATTTGAGCGGGAGGCTAACTTGATTGCTGACTAGCGTTGAAATGCACTGAGCGACCGAGAAGCAGGCCCTTCCGGGATCCTTGGCAAGCCCTAAAGCCAATGCAAACCACACCGAGACTTCACTGCCGACGCTCGTGCTGGTGCTGGCACTGGCACTTGGGCGTCGTCGAGGCCCGGCTGCAATCTGAAGGCTGTGCCGTGTGTCTGCGTACGGTATCCCGACGCCCACAGTCCTCAATTCACGAAGTCAAGTATCACCGCTATTCCTCAGAGAGGACCTGTGGCCCAGGTACGGTGGTCCAGGGCCGTTGGCGGTGCTGGCCCTGGGAAGTTGGGGGACGCTTGTGTAGGCGACCCAGATGTGCGGGAGACTAATAATGATGGGAGGCACAGTAGTGAGAAAGCAAATGACGAGGGCGTCACCTCCCGCTCAATGCTAATAATCGCGCGCTTCGTTTCAGATGAGGGAGGGCTACGGGTGGGTGGAGGAGTCTCGACTCTCGACTCTCGACTCTCGACTCTCGAGCAGCTTTTCACAAGAGCGAAGGAGGAGTCGACTGTTTGCCTGGTGCTTCTGCTGTATGCCCTCAGGGAGCCGACCTTTGGGTCCTGTACAGGATACTAGTGCGGAGGGCCCTGAAAGGCGAGGCGAGGGAGGATGTGAGACGGGTATCTGGAATACTTCGCAATCGCAATCGCAGGCCGCGGGCTGTCCTGGAATCGGCCGTAGAATCACGCTGGAGAAGGAATCGTGTTCTAGTGAAAAACCTTTCGGGCTGGGAATGCAGAGAAACCTTGAACCTGCGTGCCTAGTGCCAGCGAAAGAGGTGGGCGGGCAACACCGCGACTCCGAGATTCAACAGGCTGATAAAGATGGCGACTGGGGTGACAACATCAGTGGGCGGTGGCTTGATGCTTGAGCCTTGATGCTTGCTGCTCGCTGCTCGCTGCGATGCTTGCGGGCCACCCTTCGAATCCGCGAGTTCGCAACACAACACAAGTGCCAGGGGGTTTTCGTTCACGTTTGCCGAGCTGCTTGATTGAGAGACGCGCTGCAGTGCCAGTGGTTGTCCTCACTCGCAGAAACAGGGAAATCGATGCCCACAGCGACTCGTGTCCAGTGGAAAAAATTCTCCCCGCGATGCCTCCCAGCATCTGGCTTCTCTCATTCGTCTCACACACTCCGCCTTACCTGTGATGCAGAGTCATGACTTGGCCGTGGAGGTCACGAGCGCTGTTCATTTTATGTACTGGACAGGGGAATGAAAGAAGACGCGGTGAATGAGGATGAAATGAGTTAAAAATAAAATGCCATGAATCATTTTTCCGGCCGGAGAACCTCCTCCATCCGAATGCTGCTCCAGAGTCCAAACAGATGCCTACAATCCTCACCATAATTATGACGAGATGTCGCATGGGGATGCTTCTGCGCCCTGCGTCCATTGGCTGTGAGCACGATTTTGACTTTCTTGGCACGGTCGAGAACTCCAGGGACAGAGGTTTTCGGCGGCTTTTTGCTCTGTGTGAAGCAGTGAGGGGGTGGACGGTGGATGAGTTGTCAGCCGAGCTCGCAAGAAGGGTGACGAGTCGATGTTCTGAGAAGAGAAGGACAATACAAGAATGATGAAAATCTAGACCACTTTTGGACCAGCAACAATAGGGGGTATGCACAGAAGGCGTCGTGGTTCCGACTTTCCGGCTCGTTATTCAAAGACCTCTTTGTGTCCAACGAATGACTTGATATCGAGGCCGTGATGGTTGCCTCTTCGCCACTCTTCATTGTTCTCCATCTTGAGTACACGACGTCGGTGGCATTCAGCCAAAGCTTCTTCTACCGCGATGCCGTGAGCTTGTGCCGGCTACTGCGAGACCAGATTTCTTCTGCACGCTCTGAAGGCTTCCAGAACGAGCCGTGAAAGCTTCCATTTGCTTTGTGGCGCACACGTTCCCGCTGATTGGCCCTTATAAGATGCCTTTCGGGGACTCTTTTGCCTCTTTGGTCAGCTGAACTTGCTTCTGCTACTCAAAGCAGAATAATTGCTTTGGGTGACAGCGTAGCGTTGAATATTCGATCCGCAGAGTTTGCGCCGCGGCCCCCACGGCGATACCATGGATGAAGATGAAGGATCAGGCGGTAACAGAGCTTCTGTTGCGTTCTCGATATCCGCATCAGCCGACCAGCCAGTCACAAAAGACCGATGTCAGGTTGGAAGTTTTCTCGTACGGGTCAGCAACAAAGCGCTGATAAATCTGTCGCGGTGATCTCTCGATTAAGGGGTTGACCGCCTATCGCGCTCGGTACGTAATGCACATCGGGAAGGCCAAGTGGACTTACGAAAGACCAAGAGCGGGAGATGTCGTGCGCAAGGATCTGAAATCTCAAAGAAGACGTGACTGTCCTTCCCAGACGGCAGCAGTGATCCGCACAAGAGTGGGTGATCATGGCATGGGAGGGATGTGTGCAACAGCGACAGCGACAGCGTCGCATACCGAGAAGAAAAGAAAGGAGAAGAGATGTCGTTGAAGTTATATTCGCTTCGAGATCAGTCAATTCCTCTAGCTGCACCTTCTCCAGCTTTCCAGCGAGCTAAGTCGATGGCTAAGACTACGCATCGTCGTAGTGCGATCTTGGGAAACGTGGGAACCGAACCAAAAATCGCGCTTCCGCAGCACCGCACAGTAGTACCCGAAGAAAGGGTTATGGGATTCCTTAGCAGAGCCTATTAAGGCCCTATTAAGGACATCCGCCGGCCATCTGAGTCGCTGGCCAAGTTTTTCACTAAGCAAAATCCCATCGTTGGGTGCGCGAAATGCCATGTGTTTGTGCGACGAAAGAATAACGCCAAAGCAGGGGAAGAAGGTTAGATTAGTTAGATCGTGTTAGGGGCGATCAGAGACTGGAGCCACTGCACAAAACGAGGGTACTGTAACGAATCTCGATGCAGTGGTCGCAAACTCGAGGTTTGCTCTGCGCGAAGTATGGTATGGAGGGATCCTGACCGAGAAATCCCACATCGGAAAAAGTGGCCGGTTTTGGCATCTGCACTTGAGGCCACAAAGTCTGTAAACGAACGGTCCGCACAATAACACAGGATTTTTGTGAGATTTGAAGCAATAGACCATTGCGTACTTTTGGATAAAGCGGTTTTTTTAACAAGGTATTTTAAGTTGACTATGCTAATCACCAAGTCGAAAGGAGAGATTTGGTATTGGTGTACGGGCCAAAACCAGCCATATGTTTCTATATTTCGGTGTGGAAGAGAGGACTCGTACTCCCCTTCCCGTCCACAGACAGGGACACGAGGGCAGCGGGCAGGCTGGCCACCAATCATTCCGCCCCCAACGCAATGCTGCCCCAGGTTTCTGAGACGCAAAATTTTGAACAATCTCTCTTGATCTCCACCAGGATCACGATACAGACGGGCCGAGGACCTGACGCCACCAGATCGTACGTAAAAAGCTCGCAAAGCGCGGAAGAACTTCAGGGTTGTCGGATGCATTACTTCATTCAAACTGCAAATCACAGCTCATCATCGCCGAGATGGAAGTCAAACATTCACCGAATCCCTCCCTGCCTCTCTCCATAACGGTATCCCTCCCCTCTTCCCTCTCCTGATCATTGATATCGGCCATTTTGCACGTGTTCCTCTCATGGCTTCTGAACACGACGTGCACGTATCCCTAGGTAGTACAGTTCAGCACGAAACGGCAAGTCCCGGCGATGTAGCTCTGGGGTCAAACACCCTCACGCACTTCAGCACTCCGCACAAAACTACCACATCAGGGCAAAGTCGGGAACCATTCGATGTGGCTCACAGGCGGCCACCCCCTCCAGGTAGAGAACAAGCTATCTAAAATTAAGGTTTAGCAAATCCCTGGCCGGCTTAACCGTGCCGATAAACACTGCTGTGTGCTGCGAAAGGAATTACCATGAGCGAAGATCATTGATAGGACGATGCCGACGCATGCTCTACCAGATGGAGAATGCTATCTCTGGCGTCTCTGGAGTCTGCACCTCTCTGCATCCATGTTTCCCAAACAAAAACTGGACTCCTCCGGCCGTGTCCCACCAAAAACCCACAAACTAATCAGAAGACTAAGAAAGGACATCTCCCAGTCTGCCAGATTTCACAGATTTAGTTCGCTCAAGAGTCAAGACGAACCCGCGGAGATAATCTGACGGATGCGCGACATTTTAACAAACCATAGACCAGGGACCGATGCCAGTAACTGAAATAACCCCTCTCTTGCACGGATGAGGGATCATCCATCCCACCCGTCGCTCACTCCCTATCGATGCAATGATAGTGAAAAGGGGGGGTCTCCATATCCGAATCGCTTTGCAGGCCTTCCAGGAACAATAATATCAAAACATTTATTACATCACTATTATTGTTCTGGTAACGGGAGCGGATTCCGCCCTTCATGTATATTCTTGAAACGTAATTTCCAATTCCGGGGAAGATCTGCAACCACCCAAGAGTCAGGACTCAGGGTGGAAATGTCATGCTTGACTGCACGGAATTTTGCTGACGACTTGGAACCCACCTTCCTCCTCTCCCCTCCTTGACTCTGAAGAGCCTGGAATGAAAAGTCTGTACTTTTCAGGGTGCTTTTCAAGCTGTGGAATACCAAAGTCACTTTGTTTATTTAACATCCTTCGAATAGTTTTAAAGTATTATCACTTTTATACTTCGTTAGTATAATTACAAAGTATTTAAAGCATACTTCTCGAATGCTAATTTAAGAATTTATATTAAAAACTAGAGGTTTAAAGGTTCTTATACGCCTCTTTAGCATATAAATGTCTCTGAAAAATATAGACTTTTGACCACAGGCAATCTCAGAGAACGCGCAATCGAATCGCACCCGCAGCTTGAACCAAGTCCGTGCACGTCCCACCCAATCGGCACCGAACTGACTGATCCTATCGAGCAGAGACATGGCGTTCAAAGACATACAGTTTGTGATTCGAAAGCCTTCGCACCGGCTGTCGCTCCTATACGAGCAACAGCAGGTCAACCCCTCACGACGATTCAGTCGTAGCTCCGCATTTCGTATTTCCACCTGTCTTCATTGCGGTAGCATCGCCGTGGAAAAACTCCCCATCAAGGATATAATCGTCAGGTTTGACCACCAGATGGCCTGATTCGGTCTGAATATGGCTTCCCAAGAGAACTCTCCGCACTTACACGGGCTGAAGGAAGCAGGGTTCCTGAAATAATTCAGTGAAGCACCTCAACGAAGTTTCCGGATCTCCTCCCCGAAGATCAAAAGGGGTCGTGGTCCTGCAATTGAACTCTAAAAACCGCTTGTTCAGTTTTGGTCTTGGCGTTGGTTTCGACGAGCGATGTCACTCACTGATGTGAGGTGAAGTGAGGGGATGTGAGTTCAAGCTCGGCCACCAAGAAAACGCAGGAACGCGAAACAAGAACCGTTTTGCTGCTACTACTGTACTGTACTAAATCTGCCCACGAGGCGACACGTGTGAGCCACGCCGAGACGGCTGCTGTGGATGTTTTGATGAGTACAAGCTGTGGCGATGTCTCTGCGGATGGTGACATACTCAACGTTTTATTTTTCACTCACTGGCTATGAGAAACAGCGGTCAAAGGGGCTGCCGAATGGTGTCGTAGTTGACTCGTGAAGAGCGGCGGAAAATATGTATTTGTGCGTGTGCAACTGCACTCTGACGTACCGCATTCTAGATCAAGTTTGATCCTCCCCTAGCTCCCAATTCCGAATATGAGAATCCGATATATAGCATTCATTTATTCTCGAAAAGGAACAACTTAGATCTCTCTTGTTGCATCTTATGTCGAGGCCTCAATTTCGACATCAAGTGCATGATTCTAGTTTCCCGTCCTGTCTCCATGACGTGCATTCTAGCGTACCGTCTCTTCGCTTTAAATTGAGAAAACTCTACCCGTACACTATGAACAAATGAATGCTTAGCTTGTAACCCTCGAAACTCTATTTTCGAGGCCCACAATCATAGTCCAAATAAAGTCCAAACTCTCTTTCACCCAGGAACGTTACCAAGGTCTCATGGTCGAACAACGTGTCACCACACAGTCACACACACGCACGGCGTCGCCGTTGAAAATCTGCATTTATAGTGACGTCGGACAAGTAAAACTTATTTGAATTTTGATTACTTCACTGTACCACTCTGCCCTACCACCAATCCCTCAGCTCAGCCGCTCCATGGGTTGCATCTCGCAGCAGAAGCTTTCTCGTAGGAAGTACTCTCCTCCTGATCTACGCCCCAACACTTTCCGAGTTTTATTGTCTGGCACACTTTCGGACTTTACATTCTGTTTTCGTGTCGGGAGTCGGGGCGAGCGAATACGATCTAATATATTTTGCATAAATGTTAATATCCCAATACCAGAGTTGAAGACGGGCACTAGAACACGTCGGTTTGGATCGGGATACTTTTGCGGAGAATAATACCAGCGTTGGCGATATCTTACCGAGTGCTTTAATATCGGGGTGCTAGTTGCGTCATCTACGGGTTTCTGATAAAGTGGATGGCTGAGGGCTGAGAGAGAAGGAGGCTTAGCTTGTCGCCGTCTGATCCGAAGTGTGCTTGACTGGAAAGTCTACTATTCTAAGGAATAATGCAGACCCTGATCTGTCGCTTTACAGAGAAGCATCTTTTCAAAAGCTGCATCTTGCTGCTATCCTTAGTGGGCGGTATAGCATGAATCTTATCCTGATGCACCAAGGGTCCATTCACAAGTGCATTTTAAGGTTTGGCTAGAAGCAGAACGGATCGCGAACTAGAATTAAACACCGTTTTATGGTTAAGATCAGTTCAAGATAGTGGCTAAAGCACAGGTTTAAGGCGCCTTTTAATGGCTCTCTTGATATACTTTCACACCTTTCCTGCTCGGGTGATGCCCACTTCCTGTTTTCCTGCTTCGGCTTTCCAGACTTTTTGCTGCTCGAACTGCATGAAATTGAATATAGTCTTGCTTTTCAAGCAGACCGCATCTATTCAGAAGTGGCATACAAGAGATACATAACATACAATTTAATAGCCTTCAGAGACGAAGCGTCTGCTCTCTTATCTGCCCCACTCGTTTTTATAGCAAGGCAGCATCGGATTGAAACCTGAGAGTCTGAGTCCAGAATAGTGCAGAGATAGATTCCCCAGACTTTCACTTATCTGGTACGCTTGCAATCTATAATGAGAAACTCATGTCATCTTGTCAAACTTTTTTATGATAAACGCGTGTTTAGTTTACCACGCACACCTCGTCCCGTCTTGCCTTGTGTGGCTCTTACCAGAATGGGCTAAGTTAATATTCTACCCACGCGTTATTAGCACGGTGGAGTATAATACAGAAGAGAGAAAGCTCGATTTACCTAGCCGGTAATAGTTAGCATTCGAACATCTTGTTTTTATAGTTGTATATTAATGACGCCTTCATCTCTTAAATACCTTAGAGCCACTATAGTCTATTGGGGAGTTGCTGTAGTCGTAATAGAGTTGGAAAAAGACACGATATGGTGTGCTGCTACCAAAACTAAGTCTTAACCATTGCATTAGTCAACTTCATAGCCTTAGTCTCAATTTGATGTTCATGACTAAAGCTGCTTCCTCTCCTTCATCTATTAGCTAAGCTCCGATCTTGATATCTTTCCCTCTACTGGCCGGTATTTGACTTTTATATTTGAGTCTATCAAGAAGTTGACTTGTGCTCAGTGAGTGAGATACCTGAAACAACGAACAACGTTTACTGTCTAACTTAACGAGCCTGAATTCAAAAGCCTGTGCTTTTCAGGGTATTTTTCAGACCTCGAAACACTAAAGTCACCTACTTTATTTGAAATCCTCTAAATAAGTATAAAAGACTATTACTTATACTTCGATTATATATTTCTAAAAGGACTAAAGTATACTTCTCCAACATTAATCTAAGAAATTACATTGAAATGTAAAAGTTTGGAATTCTTTACAGGCCTTTTTAGTATGCGAATAACTCTGAAAAACACAGACTGTTGGCCCCGGGCTCGTAAGATGCCTGCAGGACATCGTAATCTTGATGTTCACAATGCTACTATGTCTGTTGCTTTTAGATTCTGCAAATTTTCGTGTCTTCCTTTATGTTATATGCCCGGCATCGTGGACCACATTTTGCACTTTTGTGCCATATATCTACTTTTACAAAGTAGAATCACTTGGAAGCTTTCCGCACAGTTCAATTCTCTCTTGCGCCTTTACAGCGCCAGAAACAATTGCTGAAATGAATGCGGCCGGAATATGTGCAAGTAATATCCACAACAGCTAGTGTTTTTTAAATATTCGAAAGAAGAAGAAGAAGATTCAATCACTTTAGCGCCATTATCGTCCTGTAGGACTACTTACAGCATGTCTTCAAGACTCATCGGACAAAATTGTGGCGTCCCACCCAGTCCATTCCCAACCCCAATTGGGATACAAATTCTTCGTATCGCCGAGCATTCTCACGGCATCCATGCCAATCAGTAAAAATTCGCCTACTCCATTACCTAACAGACTTAACAGGTAGACTTTCGATTGTGGGGGTGTGTGGTTTGTGTTGTAAGAGAGAGCGCAGGAAGAGACAGTGAAGGAATCAGGAGTGGAGAAAATGATACTTTGGCCGTTTGCTGTTTCTGCTTGAAGTAGAAGGGGTATGCGATGGAGGTGATGTGGATTAAGGAACCTTGAGAGGGAGGAGAGGGAAGGGTAACGGAGTCAAGTGAGTGGAGACCGTGGGTGATTGGTTTGACGATCTTTATGGAGAATTTAGTGGGTGGGAGGAGAACTGTCGGGGCTGGTGTTGGGGAGGTCCTGATGGAGCTGCTGCTGCGTTGGAAAAAGTGGGTGTGATACGTTGGAGGAAAGGCGACGGCAAAGGTTGTTGGGATGAGAGAATGGAGAACGGCGAAGGCTAGAGTATGCCCCAGTTTCATATAAAAAAAAAGGTTGGGATAAGGTTGGGATTTGACTTTACTTATGCTCAACGTCTAGATTGTGCAAGGTTCAGAATAGAAGGAAGTAAGCCTTGAAGTACAGCAGCTGAACCAAAAGTGGTCAAGCTTCACCATTGCAGGTTTTTTATAGAAACTTTAATAGCAGCTATACTTATCATGTACGACTAGCCCAAGGGAAATTTAAGTATCTCAAATATCTCGAGCCGTTTCAACTTTGAAAATTTCAAAATATTAATTGCATTTCGGAAACGAAATTAATTTCAAACTCGTGTGATTATCATTACTTAGCTATGCATCAACCAGCTAACCATCTCGTGAGGCGTATTGGGTAGGAATCGAGACGACACAATGATAATAACGAAGTAAGACTATGCTGCTCGCAGCGTTGGATTTATCTTGAGAAAGCCTATGAATACACTAGCCGAACTCTAATTAACATCATCCACGCAACGAGCAGACGCTTGCCCCCTTCAACGTTGTTTAACGGGATTCGTAAAATATCAATATTGGTAGTTTTTCCTCTAGACACTTTTGTCGATAGGTGTTTAGACCGAACAGAAGAAGTCCCCCAGGCCAGCAAAAGCTCGAAAGCCCAGCCCCGAGCAAACTGCGATGAATCGTGCTCCAACTCGAATATCCCTAAGCCGCTCCTCCTCTCATTATTACCTGAGCTTTGACCTTCAATAGAGTTTTCTGGGAAGCACAGAGCGAAATCGAATTATCGTTTCTGCCTATAAATTTCCTCATAAGCCAGCGCATCATTTATTCCTCCACCTTCTTTGCTTTTGGAGGTCGACCACGTCCGCGTTTTGGCTTTCCATCTCCATTCGTAACCGGTGTACTTCCTGGAGCCTTTCGAGGTCTGCCCCGTCCACGTTTGACAGGATGCTCAAGTTCGCTCTCCGAGTCCTTCTGCTCGGGATCCTCCTGGTCCCTCTTCCGCTTAACATCCTTTGTAGGCCCAGAAACCTTCGCCTTCTTCGCCTCTTCTTTCTCTTTCTTTGCGGCCTCCTTTGCTTCTTCTTTCTCCTTCTTGGCAGCCTCCTTCGCTTCTTCTTTCTCTTTCTTGGCAGCCTCCTTCGCAGCCTCCTTCTCCTTCTTCGCGACTTCCTTTTTCTCAACCGCCTCCTCTGCCCTCTTCTCTACCTCCTCGACAAGATACCATCGTCGATCAGGTCCGCCGAGGAATGCAGGCTGTGGCTCTGTGACCATTTTTAGGCCCTTGAGATCGTCATCTTTGAGTTTAAATCGAGACTTAATATCGCTGATCCCGATGATGGACGCATCGCGGCACGCTTCGCACTGCTCTTCGTTCGTGAAAGGGTTGGGGCGAAGTTTGACGTCTTCGGCGGAGCAAGTATCGCAACTGCCAGTTTTGAGTGGAGGCATTTTGGATTTTGGGCTGTTGTGTATGTAATGTACGAAGAATGATGGTGCTTGTAAATGATTAACACGACAATTTACGCGTCGCAGCTTTAAAGCGGAGCTACCCCTGTCTTAGCCGAGCAGATATGTTCTGTTGCAGTCACGTGCACTAGCTTCTCCCTAGCACCTACCTTATTTGCAGCTCCTCAGACCTCTTAGATAAGGTAGAAGCACCAAAATACAGAACTTTATCAGACTTAATTCAGGGGCTGAGACGTCTCTGATTTATGCGAAAAGGGAAGATTAGCACCCAGGGAAGTGCGGAGCAACATCTTTAGATGCAGTAATCATTATGGCAGAAGCATTCATGGGTTTGACTGAAGCCGTTTTGGACCTCGTCATTCCAACTGGGCAGAAATTATCACCGGACGGAAGATCAGTCATTTATTCAACAAGGCTCAAATGGAATCATAAGAAGGGCGAGCACCTTTGTCCATCCCTGTGGCACGCTGAAACAGGCACGTCGAAATCAGCGCGTAAGCTTACTGATGGATCATATAATGATCGAATGCCACAGTGGTCGCCCGATGGCAGGTCGGTTGCCTTCCTCTCTGATCGTGGCAAACGAGGCAAGGCGCGTGCAATCTACCTTCTGGCGTTGGATGAGAATGAACCGAAGGCCCTCACCCCAGCCGAGGATGAGAGGCAAATCGTAAAGTTCGAGTTCAGTCCAGATGGAAAAAATATTGTATTCATATCCTCTCCGGGGAAGTCAGCAGAAGTGAGGGCCAAAGAGGAAGCTAAGGATGATGCATGTGTTTGGGGCCAGAACTGGGACTACGCCAACTTACGAATTCTCAGCACCGAGAAAGGAACAATTAAGTATCTTTTCAACAAGAATTGTCACGTTACAGACTTTGCCCAAAGTGACAATGGCGCCGAAGTTGCGATCGTAACATATCGCACTCCCCATATCGAGAGCAAATATCTTCACGGCGCCACCATATCAATTCTGAAAATTGGGAGCGGAGAGGTTAGAGAGGTTTGTCATGTTCCCAGAGGGGTGTCTAGTCTCATTTGGTCTGGTTCAGCTCTGTATTTCTTGACCAACAACATACCGGAGCAAGACACATCGGGGCTTGCTGTATATTCAATCAATCTTTCAGACAAAGATTACATATATCAAAAAGTAGCCCACGGCGAAGAGAACTGTGCGTTGGGTCTTGCTAAGTGCGGCAAAGATATTCTCGTATATGTTGAACAAGGCATGGAAGATCAATTACGACTCCTCAACGGCAACATCCTACTCAGCCAGAAGAAACGAATCAACGAGTTCGACGCCGTCTTCAACAGAGACAGTAACGAAACGGTGCTGGCCACTACACAGGGCGATGTCAATCATCCCACCGAAGTATTCTCTATCACAGCCTCTGGCAAGACCACTCAGCTATCGGATCACGGCAGCACGTTCGCCGGCAAGGAGTTTGGAAATTGCTCATTTATTGAGTGCCAGACTTTAGACGGCAAGGAGAGGCTGGAAGGCTTATATCTTGTGCTGACACAGCATGCTGGGCTTGATGACAAGCCTCAAAGACCTCTACCTACCGTTGTCCTTATTCATGGTGGACCATATTCCCGCATCACTGATGCTTTCGATGTCTGGGATCCGTTGCATCTTTTAATACCGAACCTTTTAGTAGAAGGCTACGGCATCTTGATCCCCAACTACCGTGGTAGTAGCAGTAGAGGCGAACGATTTGCTAATTACATGTGCGGAGGCGTGGGAATTTATGATGAACCCGATATCGTGGCTATGACGCAGCACGCCATTGAAGAAGGCTACGCAGACAAAACCCAGCTTGTAGCTGGGGGGTGGTCGCAAGGCGGACATCTCTCATTCTTGGCATCGGTGCGGAACGGTACACATGGATTCGGATGGCGATTCAAGGGTGTGATAGCCGGAGCAGGCGTGACCGATTGGGACAGCCTGATCTTGACGTCCGATGTTGGGTACATGCAAGCCCAAAGCGCAGGCGGCTCGCCGTGGAAATTGGAAAAAGCCGACGTGAAAACACGGGCTGGGTCGGCGCTCTGGGAGTTCAAGCAAGCCTCTAAGGAGGGCAGAATTCCTCCGCTGCTAATCTTGCATGGCGAGAAGGATGAACGGGTACCGATTACACAGGCTTGGGGCTTCAGAAGAGCGTTGGATGAGGCAGGCTTACCGTTTGAGTTCGTGACTTATCCGAGAGAGGGTCACTTTTTTACAGAAAGGAAGCATATTGAGGATTTAATGAGGAGAATGGGACGCTTTATCAGGATGCATCTCTCCTAGCTCTTTAGCGGACCTTTGCTAGCTATTTTGATTAAAAAATAATAATACAAGAGAGAAAAAGAAAAAGAAAATCCGTCTTGATTGTAGTCATAAAATTTCCAAGATTTGGGAAAGGCATAGACCGAGCAAGGAAAGAAAGAAGTTTATACTTGGAGTCAAAGGACCCACGAAAAACCTGCTCGAGGTCGTCCTCGCTTATTTGCCCCTGAATTTCGCTAACTTAGCGGTAACTTCTTATTCGACTATTGAAGATTTAGGTCGTCAAATGATATTATTTACATTTAGGAGATTGAAAGTTGTAGTGCTTCAAACAATGCACACCTCCTTCTTCCAACTGCTAAATGCGGTTAGATCGAAATTCACTTTCTTCAGAGTATGCCGTACCGAAGCTGACGGAAAGCATATTGGCATATCTAAAAGATGCTCGGCTCATGTCGAACATCTCTCGCACATAACTCCTGTTGCTATGATTCGCCTTCATTCTAGCATAAGGAACCACATTGTCTCCCATATCAAAAAAAAAGCTAGTCGATTTTGGCTACTGGACTCAACATCACACAGTCTGTAAGCGTTCCGCACAACAACGTAGGATTTTTCTAATATTTAGAATACTAAACGATTACATACTTTTGAGTGGTATTCTTTTTTTGGGGGGGAAGTATTTTGAGCTGAAACATATTCTCAAATGAATACTTGCCGCGTCGTTTATTTTAGGAAGTTGCGCAAATTAGGAAATATTGTCTCCCACTGGGGGCTCAAGGATCTGACCACGTTGTGTATATAAATCATAGAACATAACTCATCAGAGAATAAAAGCACAGGCCTCAAATGCTTTTCATTTCCGC
Source organism: Mollisiaceae sp. DMI_Dod_QoI (assembly GCA_009613015.1). Lineage (NCBI taxonomy): Eukaryota > Fungi > Ascomycota > Leotiomycetes > Helotiales > Mollisiaceae > Mollisiaceae sp. DMI_Dod_QoI. Next base: position 147,965 of record VXCB01000054.1, read on the forward strand.
GCAAATCATCATAGTCAGAAATGGTCTTTACAATGCCAACCGCCCAATCGATCCAATCCTACGCCAACCCCTCCATCCATGCCTATAATGTACAGCAAAAACGCCATACATCTGTCCATGCCTGATGCCAAGTAAATACGCCGGCCTTCATAATCGTACATATCCCAACCCATAATATAATTGACGCCTCAAACTCCATTTTGGGCCTTGGGATCTGAAGCATCGCTCACACTTCGTTGACGTTCCGTTCGGCCTTCGCTGCCATCGTCATTGTCGCTTGCCATATCCTCATCGCTGCTTTCTTCCTCAAATACGATGCGTCTCAAGACGCTGCGCTCGAATAGCTCGGCTACGAAATGTCGTACTCCGAGTCGGAAGTGATGTGATTCTAGTAGAACCATGATCTTGCGGAATAGTGCTGCCTGTTTGAACCCAGGTGCCTTATTTCCCTTGATATGCATCAATTCTGTCATTGCTTTTTTCTGTAGTACCGTGTTGCCAAGGTCGACGATGAGTTCCAGGATGCGTTGGTTGATAGGATCATCATCTTTTCTCGCTTCTGCGACAGCTGCTCTCTGCTCATCTGTCATTACGATGTCTATGATTTTCTCATGCCTCCAGGGTTGATATGAGAAGAATTTGCTCAGGTCCTGTGGGACACATAGTCCGAGGGACACACCCATTGTGGTCGTAGTACTATCCCATTTGTATTCGGATAGGATTTCAAGGCCGTGTATGCTTCGCGAAATGAGACCTAGGACGAAGAATGCAGTTCCACGAAGACTCATAATCTCGTGAGATTCCGCGATCTTCACAATGTTTTCGATGACATCTGACTCCTCGAGGAATGGCGCACCAAGTTCCATTGACCCAACATTTCCCACAGCCCAAAGGCATCCCTTGACCTTGAGGATTAGTTCTGGATCATTCCAGAGCATGCCATAGTCGCGAATTGTAGTAGCAAATTCTTCAAAATGACCCTTGTCACGCAACAGCTTGCAGCCTTCCTTTGTCCTCGTCAGTTCTCGGTAGAAATGTGGAGGTACTTGAGCGTCATTGTCGCCTTCCATAAAGAAATTATCTTCGTCCATGCTCATCCGATTTGACGTTTCTTCCTGGATTTCGACAAATGAGCGTGCTAAGCTGGCTTCGATTACACCGACATATGTATCATTTCGCCCGAGGAACCAGTCGTCCATTTCGTTGCTAATGTAATCCAAGCCATCAAGATAGTGGTATCCAATCGATGTAGAAAGAAACCGCAAGAGTAATGGTGCGCCAATCTCTCCTAGATGGTCAAGAGCCGGCCGGCACTGCACAATATATTCGAGGTAGTCTTTCCTGTTACAAGCTTCTTCGAGGATTTTGATAGCAGTTGCGCAAACCTCCACCTCTGGATCATATAATTGCGTGACCAAGAGTTGAATAGCCCACTTTGAATCGCCTACACCCTGACTTCCCAGGCCACTAGGTCTTGATCGGCTGGAATACTTTCTCAAGACATTTGTAGCATAAATTCGAATTTCCTTCGATCCTGCAGTTAATGCCTTCGAGAGAAGCACCCTTGGGTGTCCCTGCAGAGAATAGTTGAAATTGGAGAGCAACAGCTTGATGAGATCAGGTCTTTCATCTAGCTCGATGATGTGATACATCATGTTGATCATTCGCCATCTGTCAAGCATGAGCAATCCCTTCACATCGCCAGTCAAGGTACCAATCATAGCAAAGTAGCCGGAACATAAAGTCTCTGCGAGACGCTCTCTCGAGAACATTGGTGATTGTGCTGTCAAACCACTTTTCTAGACTAGTCTCAGCTCTACCCAACAATGAAGTTGTACAACTTACTGGATCGCACTGTGCTAGGCACTCTGCAATTTGCCTTAGCAGCTTGTTATCGATTAGGTATTTCACACCCTCGGTCGTTTGAAGAAGTGTATGTATAAGTGCACACCCAACCTTGACATATTTTGAAGTAATCCGTGTACTTCGAAGTTCTGCAAATTTATACTTAAATGGTCTGTAGAAACTTATAATTCGTTTGATGAATTTCGAAGCCTTGATGGCTTCATCAAGACGCTTCCCGTTTAGTAATGGGCCCTCGATCACCTTCAAGATTATGTCCCATTTCCATTTAACTGCATTCGAGCTCGTGAGGACCTGAGTCTCCACTAACAATTGACGAAATGTCGTCTCGTCAAGCGTAAGATTTGGATTTGCCTTAGGCTGTTCCTCTAGATTGCTCAAATTATCGTTGCTATTGTTGATAGAGTTCGCTAGCGTACCAGTAGAAGAGGAAACAGTCCGATACAAAGTCCGGCTCACACTACTAATTTGGTAAACCGTCCCAGTAGCATCAAAACGTTCTTCGTCTCCAAAATGTGATGCTGCTGAAAAAAGCTCTGGAAGCAATTGTATTTCACTACTCCATGACGCTGGTAACAAGTTGTCGGCTAATTTGAGTACTTCCCCGATTAGGAGAGTAGTCTTTCTCTTAAGCATAGAGTTATCGGCGTCTCTGGTTACTTGCAACAATGCATGAAGCAGATCGCATGAGATCAGGACAGAAAGGAGCAGTGCTGTATAGTGGTCCACGAAGCTTTTGTCTCCTGGCTCATCCTCAACGGGTTGGCTGATCTTCTGTGGAGTTGCTTTTAGATTAGCTATCCGTCCGTAAGTGGTGAGACGCCTGCCCGCTAAGAACGAAGTAGCCCAGAATGGTGACTTAATGCGCAGTAGCGAATAGAGCATGTCAATGACTGTCTCCCGTATAGTCGAGTTCGGCAACATCAAGGAGGACACTAGTGATCGGATAGCTCTGAAGTTGTACATAGACAAGGTCATGAGGCCCGGCCACGACTTCAAGGCGTACGCTATTGCTTTCGAGTTTTGCTTGAGGATGGTCTCTTTGGCAAATAAAGAATCTGTGAAAGCAGTGAAGAGGACTTCAAGTTCGTAACCTGACCGAAGGTATTTGCGCCGTTCCGGTGCATCTAGTAAGTATAGAAATGCTGCTGTGAGACTTTCCGAGCCCTCATATGTCCCTTCACCCAAGGCGTCTGCCAGAGGTCTTAGTCCACCAGAAGCCATAAGAAGTTCCGGATCGCGGACCATAATTTCAGCCAAAGTCTCTATGCAGATTGCTCTTAGGCGGTCCTCGGTATGTTCTGCAACAGATGCTATAGTCCTCACAACGGCTCTCGATAACTCTTTCACGCCATCCTTGATGTCTAGAAATGCACGTACAAACTTTAGAGCTTGTTCCCGTTCCACATCAGCTTTTCTCTCCTTTATGAGAGAGCTATAAATCAGTTAGCAGACTTCACCCCACAGACAATCATTGCTACTCACAGAACAACTAGATAGTCCGTGTTCAGAGCTCTAATCTTCTGCAACGACGTAATGTCAGAAATGGCATATCTTGTCATTCTGTATCCAGCGGCGACAACTTCTCGGCTCTCACTCAGGAGCATCACTTGCATGCGGAGTCCGAAGACGGACCATACAAGGTCATACTTCAATGTTGGATATCGTTTGAAAAGCTCCACAAGGTTATTCGCATGCCCCACATAATAGTCTGGAGTCAATCCCTCAGTCTCTAACGCTTGCAGAATCTCTGCGAGAGCAAACGTTGGCGATTCGGCTGGCTCATCCAGCTCCGAGCCTGTAGCACTCTTGGTCGCGCTTGGAGGAGACCGCAAACCATTGCTGCTCTGGAATACAACATCCATCCGAGATCTTGTGGGAGTTGTAGGAAGCTTTGGCTTCTGTAGTTCTGAGATCTGATTCCTGAGCTCCTTGATCTTCTGGTTGGAAGAGTTGAGCTCTGCCTCGACCCGTTGCCGTTGTTCCTTGGTTTGCTTCGCTTTCTTGGTATTCAGCGCCTCTAACATGTTCTCGCTGCCTTCTTTGATCTTCATTTCTCTGTTCAAGGACTCGCGCAAGCTCGCCAGTATCTGCTCGGGTATAATACCATCATCCTCGTTCAGACGCTCTAGATTAATCATCGACGCATTCATGTCTTGCCCAGAGCCGGATCTAGAGGGCGCCAGCTGGCTGCGCATATTCGAGCTGAAGCTTCCTGGGGCCGGGGATGGAGCCAGAGAAGAGCCTCGGGGTCCGTACGATGCGGATGAATTGGACAATGTGCGTGCGCCATTGCCCAGCGCTCCGGGCTGTAAACCATCTCGTTCGGAGCTTGTCCTCGCGTTGAGAGTGCTATATGATGGCTGATTGTATAAAGACTTCTGAGTCGGCGTCGCTGACGTGCTCAGAATGCTCGGTGGGCCAACCATCTGTCCATCGAGGGGGGAGGTTCAAGGTGCTTTATCTGGTGGTGGCATGTGTGTCGGAGTAATGGGATGGACCTCAGGATGACCCAGTCTATCCACAAGTCCTATTCAAACGCATTCGGATGTGATCTCGTGCGCAGTGTAATTTCGAGATGCTGAGTTCGTGCTTTCGTTCAAGGTTGGAGGAGGCTGGCCGACGTCGCGAGCTGGCCGTATCAAGCAAGCAGTACGAGGGTAATAGATTCTAGTTGTAATCGAATTCGTGGATGATCTGAATCAGATGAGAAATATTTTCTTTCGTTAATTTCGTGTTTGCGACAAATTGCTCGGTATGTACATCATCCTGTTTCAAGCAGCGTCTTCAGCATGGAGGAGAGAAGCTTAGAGGATGATGAGCACAGACCCCTGAGCAGCCTGCACAGTGCACACACTGCAGCCGCAGCCAGTTCGTTACGGATTCGCAAAGCGAGTATTCCTTGTTCAAACAATTGTATTCTACCAAAGATTTGATACTCTCTCGGGCAAAGTCCCAAGTGCTTCCGCACCTGCTGAAGGTCAGGCGCCTTCTAAAGATAAAACTGTGAGGCTTCATCGCTGAGAGCGGGAGGATATCTGGCGGTCGGGGCTTCACAAGCCATTTTTCCATCGCTTGAGACAACTTCAAGGACCTATCGTCACAAAGCTTGGATGTCCTTGGATGCATGAATTGCGGAGAATTCCCACACTATCTGCTCGTCCCATCTCCAGCTACGGCCAAAGCGATGCAAAAAGCAAGATCCGAACTGCCTAGTGGCTCTAGTGAATCGGACGTCTGATATCGTCTCCCGATATGGGCATGATCGTATGAACATTCCATTGTCCCAAGATGTCTAAATGCTCAGATGTCATTTTTGACATCGAATCTTCCTCTCGAGAAGACAAATTCTCCTCGATCACAGCCGCATGGAAGACAAAGAGCTTTATAATGTGGGATCCAATTGAAAAGGCAAGGGATTTCAGCCTTCCGCTTGCTGGGGTACTACTGTACATCACACCACCCGATCCAACGGCCACAGCCGGATGTCAGCCTTGTGTGGTCGCAATGTTCTGTACAACAACTACAAGATTCAAGGAATTGACAGACCTGTCTCTCTCTGAGTAAATCTCTGCACCGACACGGACTCGACTAAAATTTTCAATTTGTCACTTTGGTTCAACATCGAAGGAGAAAATTACCAACGACCAGAACGAGGCTGAAGCATCGGCGAGTCCCGATGAAGCTAATCCTAGCCAACAAGCCTTGAACGCCTCGAGCAGGATCTACAAATCGCGATTCTCCTCCTCGCAGCTTGCCGTGCCGTTAGCCAGTCTCCGAGAGATAAGACTGATAGCCTATATAAAGGCTTCCAAGCTCCCCAGAGCTCTGACGCTTCTATTCTCTCTTCAATCAAGTTACATCATCAGTTTACAAGAGATAGGTCTTTCACAGAGCTTCTAGCATTCAAGCTTGTTTCGAACATCGCACCACTTACTACTATTATCAGTTGCCTTTAGACTTCACTACCCACTGATCTCTCAGCAATGGCCGCAGTTATCTCAGCCCGTTACGGCAAGGACAATGTCCGCGTCTACAAGGTCGAACGGGATCAGCAGACGGGTACGCAGACGGTCACTGAGATGACCGTCTGTGTGCTTCTCGAAGGTGGCATTCAAACATCGTACGCTTCCCTAAGACTTCAATTCTTGTATGGCTTATCTAACCAATCCTAGATACACGAAAGCAGACAACAGCGTGGTTGTGGCTACCGACTCAATGAAGAATACGGTCTATATCAAGGCCAAAGAGAACCCAGTCACTCCTCCCGAGCTCTTCGCGAGCATTCTCGGCACACACTTCGTCGAAACCTACCCTCACATTACCACAGCAAACATCAAGGTTGTCACACACCGCTGGACACGGATGACCATCGATGGCAAGCCACACCCACACTCCTTCTACCGCGATGGAAACGAAACTCGCAATGTTGAGGCTGTCATCCGAAAGGGCCAAGGTATCGACATTCGCAGCGGCATTGTCGGACTTCTAGTGCTCAAGAGCACCGGTTCTCAATTCCATGGTTTTGTGCGAGACGAGTACACTACTCTGCCAGAGGTCTGGGACAGAATTCTGTCGACAGATGTCGATTGCGGATGGCAATGGAAGACATTCTCCGGACTGAACGCCGTCAAACAAGCTATTCCAAAATTCGACAAGGCGTGGAATGATGCCAGGACTATCACCATGAAGACATTTGCAGAAGAGGACAGCCCTTCTGTTCAAAACACCATGTACAAGATGTGCAGCTCTATTTTGGAAATTGTGCCAGAAGTTGAGACCGTGGACTATGCACTTCCCAACAAGCACTATTTTGAGATCGATCTCAGCTGGCACAAGAACACAAAGAACACCGGCGCGGATGCGGAAGTCTATGCTCCTCAATCCGGTCCCAATGGTCTCATCGAGGTCAAGGTCGGCAGATCTCAATTGTCCTCTAAGCTATAGATAGGATCGCTGGCGCAAAACAGATCGGATATCCTCAAGGTTCACGGCCGTTTGATGAGTACATGTTGGAAATACGGTAGGCGTTGCGTTTAAAGAGCTTGTTAGAACCGCACCGCACACGTCGCACGTAGGAGTTCTCAGATACCAAATTGAAAGACCAATCTCACACATTATCTTACTTGCTTTCTTATAAGTGATATTGATTTGCGTTTTCCTCATATTGCAAAGTGACATGGATAGTAAAATGTTTCTTATAACTGACGTGAAATTTGACTTAAGAAGAAGGTAAGTATTTCGTTTCGCTCTAACTTTAGGGTTGACCAATTGTTCCTAACAGAGCCGGACATCGGTAATCATCTAGGTGTCCAGGTTCCTCTGAACGACTGAAGCCAAACTCTATTATCGTCAGATCACTCAACTGAACACCACAGATCTGAAGTTAGAAAGGCGTCAACATTGCACGCTTCCTACATTGCCCTCCTCCTGATTCTCTCTCTCAAATCTCTCCGAAAGCAAATGCATTTGCGTAGCCATCTTTCTACGCCCTCTAAATTAGCTTTCTATTGCTCCACCCAAATTGCGCTTAACTTCTCCCCAAGGCAACATACCTTAGAAGCAAGTTCATCTCCCCAACACTAACCTCCATTTCCAACCACGCAATCCTCTCCATCCTTCCTGAAACTTCCTTCCTCTTTCCAATCCACCTCACCCTCTTCCATACCTCTTCCCGCCACCAAGACCACCACCCCTTTCTCCTTCCCTCCCCATCAGCCATCTCCTCTCTTCCATTTGCAACTGCATACTCATGCTCCCTCTGCAAACCTTCTAAATCCTCCCAAAGACTATTCAACAAGCCCTCTAACGCATCCATGCCCCTCCTCAACGTCCCATCTTGATCATGCTCTTCCACTGGGGCCAAGCAAGTTTCCTCATCAAAACAGTGAGCCACAGATCTCAGCTAAGTCTTCGTAGTTTCCAGATCAGATTTGAAGGTTGATATTTCGGAGGCGGCAGAGAGGGTTAATGTGTAAAACGTAAGGTAGGAGGCAATGAGACCGAGGAGGAAGGTGAGGATGGAGAGGATGTTGCCGGTTATTGTTAGGGGGGTGTCTGTGCAGGAATTGGACATGATTTGGTTCTTTCTTCCTGTTCGTAGTAAATGTAGGAGAAAGATATGAGGCTAAATGCAGGGAAAAGCTATCTGGATGTCGGGATGGGTGGATGAGTCGAATTGCTTTTTGAATGGGCTAGAATGTTCCAGGTATGCTGGGACGAGTTGAAACGTAAAAGTCTTGGTCTAATCTTTATTACTGGAAGTAAGACCATGTATCGAGACGGTAGAAAGAATTCGAGACCAGCACTGACTATACACTATAGTAGAATCAGGTGCGTAGTCTAGACGCACTTGCTGCCCGGAGCGAATAAACAGCTGGAACATCCACATCCACAAGTCTTATATGGTATCTGCAGTATGTAAAGTCAACATTCATGAGCGCAATGAGTGGCTTTTCGTAAGCTCTACGGAACGCCTGAAGAGCATATACAGCCCAGTATAACCATTCCCAATGCATAAAACTAACAAATCTAAGCGCGAACTGCAGCACCCAAAGCACCACCAGTAAATTGAGTACCGCCTGCCTGTCTCGGCGCACTGGAGCCACCGCGTCCACCACCTCTACCACCACGTTGGCCTCCCCGATTACCGCCCCGTCCGCCCCGGCCACCTTGTCGCTCGAAAGCATTAGCTGTGCCTTGTGTTCTGGTCTCTAGGGTTCGCTCGTTGCTCTCGATAAGACCGCTTGCCTTGTCGCTCAGAGTTAGGGCCAGGCTCTGCAGTCTGCTCAACTCAACGCCCTTTCTGAAGATAATAGATGAATTGACTTGGTCAAGGGCGGCTGCGAGTTCCTCGTGGCTGATCATCTTGCTGACAATAGCGGCAACTTTGCGTTCGCTGAGCTCGAACATGGAAGAGAGGGTCGCAACCGAGAGTGTGTCATAGTAGGGTGCATAAGTGAAGAGATATGTTCGAAGACCTTCCTCTTGGATTTGCTCGGAAAGCATCGCCTTGATGGCATCCGGTTTCGCCATCAGTTCCCAAATCTTGATTGAATGGATGAACTCGGTAGCCTTCTTCCATTCGCCAGCCGCCAGTGCCTTCGAGGCTTGCATGACGTGATCTCGAGTATTTTCTGGTGGACCAGTGAAGATCTGACGTTCATGGTACTCGAGCATTCGTCGGTACGTCTTGCTGATGACTCGCTTTTTGATATCGGGTGACGAACCAGTCTGTGCAAGAAGAGGAATCTCAAGTAGCATGCTGCATGTAAGGTAGACACATTCCAGAAGCTCGAGGTTGATGTGCATATGGAAAGGGAGTTGGCGTTGTCGCTCAAGTCGTTCTTGCTCTGGTGAAACTTGGTTATATCGCTGGATCATGACACCTTGAGCAAGAAGCTCCTTTTGACGACCACTTCCGCAGATCTCTTGGAGAGTAGTCTGTGCCTCGTAGACCAAACCGGCTCGGAATGCGCAAAGGCCAACTTGAACAAGAGTTCGATTGAACAGGATCTGGCTGTGCACGTCGAAGGCATTGATAGTCTCTTGCAAATGTGACATGAGCATCATGTCGCGTGCCTTGTAGTAGTTGTCGTGTAACGCGAGGAAGTAGATTTGGCAAAGCATGGCACGCGCACGGATAATACCATCACTGTTGATGAAAAGATATGTGCATAGCACATTGACTAGCTCTGTGGCATCTGGGATCTTGTCGCGGGGGGTGATAGAGGATTCTAGAGAAGCAGGAATTGACTTCCAGCAGTTCTCCTCAAGAATCTTGACAACGGCAGCAGGCTTGGAGAATTGTTAGCAAGATCAATCTTTTAAAGCAGGGAGACTAACCTTGAAATAAACGTGCTCTAGTCTTCTCATGACAATACGGTTGAGACCGTCCTGTGGAACCTGAAGACTCTCATCCTTCTTCAGGCTTTCAGTGTACAACAAAGTTCGGACAATGTTGTTGTACAGAGCTCCTTCGTCAGACAAACGGTCGATATATTCAGCAGTATGTGGATCAATGTGCTGAAGCGATCGGGTCAACTCATCGTCAAGTCTTTCGACATATGAAACTACACTGCCTGGGATCTTAAATTTCTCGCCTGGTGTGATTGTTGGCTGCTTGTCATCATCCTCCCATTCCTCCGCGCTCTCGACAACCACTAATTCTGGGTTCGATTCCAGGACCTCAAGCAGATTAGCAAATTCCTTCTCAGCTGCCTTCCACTGTTCTTGGGACATGAATGTCTGAACACCTGTGCTCAAATCAAATCTTGTGGAGATGATAGTCAACAGAACCCGGACCCGTTGATATGGTGTTGTGGCAACCTCGTAAAGCTTCTCCATGATCTTGATCTGTTCCGTTCGGTCGGTGTTCTTCTTACCACGCGACTCCATGATGGTTCGGAGATGCTTCAGGATACTCTCTGGCGTGAATTGTAATGTTCGTCCTCCCTTACCAACGGTCGAGAATCCTTCATCGTCATCATCCAAAGCAAGTTGTGGTACTCCAGAAATTGGCTTGACTTTCTTGGGTTTTGGAGCAGGTTCTTCCTCTTCATCCGACTCCATGAATGCGTCCTTGTCTGCCCTGTATGCATCAATGTCCTTTTGGTAATCCTTGTTGTTCTTCTTGATGCGTTGTTTGACAGCATTGAGGCCTCGAGCGTTGGTAGCGTTCATCTTCTTCGTTGAAACCTTCTGCTTCGCGATCGTCTCATTCATGAAATCCTCCAGCTCCGCCACAGCCTTGATGTACAATTTGGGGGTATTACCAGCCTGAACCAGCTTCACCACTTGTCGATTGAGCTTGTCATATTCTGGGCGCAAGCTATTAGCCATCTTCCCCCTGCTATTGGCAACATGACCTACCATTTGAAATAACGCCCCAATCACCAATTTTCTCTCCATTTTCGATCGCTTTAACAGTGCCCTCTAGTTCCTCCAATCTTTTATCCTTCGCGCTCTTCACGACCTTAGCTCGATCCTCGTCGCTGCTTTCTTCACTTTCTGAGTCTGCATCTCGCAAGAACTTGCTGACGCCGCTCTTTTTTCCACCTTCTTCATCTTCGCTGGAGGATTCGTCCTCGTCCTCGTCTTCATCTTCGTCAGAGTCTTCTTCGTCAGAGGCTGCCTTGACTTCTTCTTCCTCTTCGGAATAAAGCTCTTCCTCGTCAGAGGAGCTACTCTCGCTCGAACTGTCGCCAGCAGCGCGGAAAAAACGTGACATCTTGGATGATGGTTTGTGAAGAAGCGCGCGTTGCGTTTGTGGGGGGTTCAATTATTTTCGGCCACAAGAGGGGCGAAGCGAGACTCTAGGGCTTGACTCGACTACCGTACCTATATGTCGATGAGTCGCTTTGGGTCTAACCGGATTGGGAGGACATCTCACATGCGAGGCCTTGAACTGGGGTAAATATTTGTGAGTCTTTCAAAACCAAGTCATTGCGAATATTACCTTTGATGGTAAAGTTGTAATACCTATAAGCATAATTGACTCTTCTTCTTCCTACCGAACCAGATTAGATCCCAATATGATTTTGCGTCGTCAATTGTGGTGACTCAGTTGGCAAATCTTTTTTTTTTTGGAGCCACGACTGCCTGGACTTCTGGAGACCGATCGGACACAGTAAAATATCATTTGATTTAATGCACCGCTTTGAGTCAATGCTGGATATCCTCGATCATCCAACATCATTTCTCCTCTAACAACCTCCACCTAACATTAGTATCCTAGCTCTGGCCGTCCAAAGTCCAGCCGGCAGATGAGCTCTTCGCCACTTAAATGGACAATGTAAGGTCCCGAAATACAAGTGACAATACACAAGTCGAATAGTGATGCATAGATGCACCTAAGTCCAACTAATGCCGAGCGAGAGTGGATTCTCTCTCACGTATCTCTAGTAAGCCAGTCCGGATGATCTGTGACTTTCCAGGCCTTGATACCAGTCGGATTATCTGCACGACTCTTTCTAGCCTGCTCAAGGACCTGAAGACTTTCTTGATTACCCATCAATCTGCGGAACTCGTTCACTTCTTGATTCGCCGTGCCAGCAGCTCTGGAGAAGTCGCGGAATAATGACTCAGCTATAGGAATAGTCAGTGATCATCTTAGGAGCGATTGCCGCGCAGCGAGGCTAATTGTGGCGACGAGGAGGGGTTGTGCATACGTGACGGTTGCTTGGTAGTCAGAGGTGCAATGAGTCTTGGAATCGTAGTTCGCAGACCTCGCAGCTAGAAATAGACATCAGCAATTGTCTGTGACAAGTTCAAGGAAGCCAGTCTGACCTGGATATGCATTTCCTTGAGCGTCTTCATCGCTTTCTCTAGCCTTTCTTCATCCCAGACATCGTCCACTGCCTCATTCGACCCTGATTGCTGATCCGCAGCTGCGATCCCACCGATTGAGGCCTGCGATTTCTGTTGTTGGCCCTCTGCCATTTCCGTCGCCACAGGCTCCCTAAAGCTGCTTCTCCAAATGCCTCTTGATGCGGAAGATGAAGTGTGCTCACTTAAAGGAAAGCTGTGACTCTTGGCAAGGATGTGGGGTAATTTCAGTGTGATGTGGCGTAGCCGCTAAACTGAAAATCTCGAGCTCGAATATAAAGTCGAATGAGATTCTATTAAACTTGACGCTCAAGGTCTTTCGACGGTGTATATCGCAAAGCGATTGTAGACTAGCTCTTGATTATTAATTCTCTTTTACACTTGATTGGAAAGCTCCTATAGTCATGGGGGAAACTATATTGTATTCTGAGTTACTTACCCTTTGAAGACAAAGATTCCGAACAGATTAAAGGGCAAGCTCCTCCACCCTCTGCCCTCCATGCCTTATCGAATCTTATCGTTGACCGCCTACAAACGAACCAACGCTAGCCATATTGGTGATTTGTTGATATGGCAGTATATTTTATTGTAGATCCAGATCGGGGTTGACGAAAAATACTTCCAGAGACTTCAACGATATTAATCACAACGTTGCTATCCTTCGCTCAAGATGTGCGGTCATCGGGGAGCTTTGCATCCAGACATGCCGACCATTAAAGTCGTGACAAATAAGGCGAGCTTCTCCTCCCTCCAAGATGATGCAGATTTCAATGCAACACCTGTAAGACAATCTCGCTCCTTCTTTCTATCCCAGCTCTTGAGACATGCATTCCGGAAGCACCAAAACTAGTCCAATAAGGAAATGCTTTGGAAAGGCTCTCCCAGTTCAGTTGCTGACTCCCCGCGTCTTGCAGATTAATGCTGCAGCCCGTGCGCATGCCCCAGCAGCGAACCCCACATGCGTTCAAAACCAGCTCTCAATTGACCGCAGCCCATCGGCAATTGAGTTCCAGGTTGCTGCCCTATCGAGACAGTTATCCAGCAATTCGAATGCCAGTAGTGCGAGCCAGCAATCAACCTTTGCTGCTCGTGCGTCGCTCCAAGAACAAGCCATATGCAGCGAGGCCCGGGCCCATTGCCGAAGTGGATCTGCTACTAGCATCAATACCATTCGTGAAATCCACACGTATATCCGAGTTGACGGGACTGTGTGCGGACCAGGAGTTTCATCGCTCAAACCTAATATTTCCGTGAGGTCTGTCGGGTCAGCGAAATCGGCAAAATCCATCCAAGCAATTGGCTCTCTGGAATTTGGGTCGCTGCGCCTTCATACCATCTCTCCCAAACCAGTCGAACATATGGAGACCCACGACGCTCTGTTGGCTGGCGATATTGTGATCGTGCGCGATGTGCCGCTTGGCACGATCTTTGGGTATGATGCGAGAAGCTTCATAATTTCTGCGAAGGGCAAGTTTGAAGGCATCAAACATTTGCCTGTGGGTGCACACTTCGTTTGGGGCGGTTCTGCTGTCGGATCACTGAGAACTGGATGTTGGCTGATGAGTCCGGTCAAAGGAAGTGTTGAGTATGGTCAAAGAATTGTGAAGAGATGGGATGCACATGAAGAGATGCTGGTAGAGTACGTGGTCCGTTCCTTTCCCCACACGATCCTTCTGTTTTTGTGATGACCGTTTCACACCAGTGTTCTGTGTTTTCATTGGTTGTAACCTTGGCTTTTCTAGCCTGTGGTCACCAACTCACGTCTTTGCATCTCAACTTCTGGTAACTATAGCACTGACCAAATAATAGTGAGCCGAGCGCTGCGGAAATCTTTCTCCAAAAGACCAGCATTCCGGAATTCCTCAACAAACTCCATGAGTATGGTGCAGCACCCGCTGGGCCTAGTGGAGGTTCGAAAATCCTTGCCCAAGTACCAAACATCTGGATCGAATTGACCTCTTCTGTCAAAGGCGTCATGCTTACAAAGATCACTGGTGGTAAAGCTTGGAACAAGTGGCATGTATCATCTTCCCATGACTACAAGCAAAACCATGGACCACAGCCACCTACCGCTTTCACAAAGGATGAAGTCTTGACTTTCATCTTTCCCAAGGACACCCAGACGTTCTCTCTACAAGCCATTGGTCGTGAAAGAACTGAGCAGGTTATGGATACGACTGCTCATGTTGCAGCCGTTATTCACGACAGATGCACCTTTGAAGACCCAGATGAGGTTGTCGGCGAGATCCAGTTTTGCTATGTTACTGGCATGCTCTTAGGCAACATTGCTTGCTTGGAGCATTGGGGTCATGTCGTAAAGATCGTCTTTCAGGCCATTCAACTCACCTTGGCGTATCCAATCTTCTTTAAGAAGTTCATCAAGGCGGTCCATGCCCAGTTGATCTATGATAATACCGGAGTCGATGGCAGCATCTTGGATCACGACGGCAGCCTTGGTGAAGATTTAAAGATCATTCTCATCAAGTTCAAGAGCAGATTCAACCAACTCGTATTGTCCCAGGAGGTGTTGACAGATGATCAACAAGCAGTATGTCAGGCATTTGAGGAATTCGAATCATGGCTCTGGAAGTTCCGTGATGGATGGGATCTTCGTGGGCACTATGTGCGATCTGGAATGATGCAAACCGAGGACGGAGAGTTCGTTGATGCCGAGACGACTGATTTCGAAGCCGAGGATGAGCGAGGTGAGTTTGCGCCGGTCATGGTGGAACTGGACGAGGACGGCCGCGAGAAAGATCTCATACGTTTTTGATTGCGTTTCTAATCTGCTTGGTGCTCTTAGGTCCGCTCCTAGGTCTTGGCAAGAAGCACCGCTCTCGAAAGAAGAGTAGAACAAATGCATGGTTCTAGTCGCTCTTCATTCTAGTCGGCATCAATCCGGGCAAGTGCAGCAAACTTCGACTTTCTGTCTCGACTTACGGGCATTGCGACTTGAGGGTATTTCATTTGGTTTTTACGCATTCATGACGTTAATGAGCCGGGCGTAATGATTGATGATGCAATGGTTGCACTTTTCATTGGCATGGTGTTCAGGTCACATGCATTTCCATTGGAGTTGGGGAAAGAGCGGATGCTTGTCTTTGTCTTCAGGATTCAAGCATAAGATGCGTTCGAGAGTGATCACCTGTTCTTTTCATTACGGATGGAGCATAAGATATGTTAGAGGGTGGTGATTTGTTTTTGTATTCAGGATCCGAGCATAATTGGTGGAATTTCTTTTCTTTTCTCTTTACAATGGAGCATTGCATGGACGAGGCCGTTCTCGATGCTGAAATGGGGGACGATACTTATAATTGTACACGAAGAGGAAACAGGCTCTTTAATTCACATTGTCTGTAGATTAGTGCATATCAAAATGCAACCGTATCAAATCAGGACTTGCTTGAGAATCCGAGGATCATGTATTTTCTACTGCTGCGCTAATAGCGACGATGTGACAAGTAGAGCAAATTGGGGGCCAGGCAAATAACGCCGTCCTCCCTCGTTTTTGTCATCTCCACAGTGAAAACCAAATCCAGCATATGCGCGGTAGATAATCTAGAGACGACGACCACGGCGACCTCCCTTGCGACGAGTAGAATCGGATGGTGTTGGGGTAACATCCTCGATTCTGCCAATCTTCATACCGGAACGGGCGAGAGCGCGGAGAGCTGACTGAGCACCTGGACCTGGGGTCTTGGTTCCGTTACCTATTGCAGATGTATTAGCATCATTTCCACATCGCTTGTACTCCAGGAACAGCCTTACCTCCAGTAGCTCGGATCTTGATGTGCAGAGCGTTAATGCCCAACTCCTTGCATCGAGTAGCGACATCCTGGGCAGCCAACATAGCAGCATATGGAGAAGACTCGTCACGATCCGCCTTGACCTTCATTCCTCCGGTAACACGAGTGATGGTTTCGCGGCCACTGGTATCACCCAGAAAGTCAGCCTATGAACCATTCCACTTCCAAAACTTGTATTATTTTCAGGGGCGAACGTACGAAAGATCTGTGATATGCACGAAGGTATCATTGAATGATGCGAATATGCGTGCTACGCCGAAAACTAATTCCTATATCGACGTTAGCAATGTGCTCTTCTTGTGCGTAACACAGGCGGATCTGCGTGAGCCCAGATTCAAGCAAGGAATCCGCCAGAATTAAGTTCAGCCTGGGAGTCGCGGGAAATCGCCTGAGTTCTTGAAGAATTTATGTTCAGGAGGGAAAGTCAATGGCTGAAAAGGAAGAGGGCAGCGCAATCTCGGTCTGGGTATGGAACAATTAAAAAGCGTACGTACCCCATCTCTGACTTGAGGGCCGAGGGAGATGTTTTCCTGGGCGGGACGCGCAACTTTCTTTGGAGGCATGGTGGTGACTTGTCGTAAACTTTGTCCTTGAAAGTTGAGAAAAAGTTGCGATATTCAGATTGTGCGATGGGCTCGCGTAAACGAATTTACGATGTGCTAGGAAAAATGATAGTCCGTTCCGGAGCATTCATAGCTTTAATTTTTCTCCCGCTTTCTTCCTCTCGCATGAATTCCTCACACACCGGCAAAAATTTGTGATCGCAGATGAACATTGTGCCAATGCTATAACAGTCTGTCATTATTGGTGGCAGTGCTGGAAACATGATGGCAATGGCAACGCACAGTGACACCAGTATGAACGGACTGACAATGGCGTCGAAGAAAGGTCTGAACATGGAAGGATTCGTTATTGGGATCATAGGAATGGGGGATATGGGAAAGATGTACGCCCGGCGACTTAGTGCTGCAGGATGGAGGTAGATATCCCTCCTGGCTCTGTCGCTGGGCTTTCGTCACTGTGGTAAGTCAAATTCTCCGAGCATTGCTCTTCCCTTTCCTGTTATTATGATGACTTGAGTGCATTTGGCTCGAGTATCGTCTTCAGCTTCCCTGACTACCTTTCTGGTACCAGGGCTTGCGGTTGACTTTCTCTGATGAAACATCTCAGCTACCTTATTTTATTTTGTCTGAATTATTGTTACCATTCCAATCTTAAGTAATAATTTTACTTAGGGAGCACCGGCTAACAAGACAATTAGTTCATCATTTACGAGCCCAAAGAAGTAATGGCTGATGTTTTGGTTCAGGGTTAACGCCTGCGACAAAGAAGAAAAATACGAGGAACTGTGTGAAGAGTTTGCGGACAATGTAAAACCTTGTATATAGCATATCCTCAACAAGTGCTGAGACTTTCATAGAAACTCCTCAAGATTTTCCCAAATGGCCATCTCGTCTCCAGATCTTCCGATTACATAATCTACAATGTTGAAGCCGCATCGATTGACAAGGTCGTTGCGGGGTACGGTCCATGTACGACAGCTTGTGATACCTCCATGGCTTTTTGTGTTACTAACCTATCAAAGCCACGAAACTAGGTGCGATCGTCGGCGGCCAAACTTCCTGCAAGGCTCCTGAGATCGCCGCCTTTGAGAAGCATCTCCCAGAAGATGTTGACATCGTCTGCTGCCACTCTCTTCATGGTCCAGGTATCGATCCTCATGGACAACCTCTGGTAGGTTTGAAACCCGCAACAGATGTGTGAGCTAACGGTTCAACCAAAGGTTCTGATCAAGCACCGTGCCTCCCAAGAGAACTTCGACAAAGTAGAGCATGTCATATCCTGCCTAGGCTCAACCCATGTCTATTTGTCTGCAGCTCAACATGACCGTATCACGGCAGACACCCAAGCGGTTACCCACGCCGCCTTCCTCAGCATGGGCAAAGCTTGGCACGCAAACTCTCAATTCCCTTGGGAAATTGCTCGTTATGTCGGTGGCATTGAGAACGTCAAGATCAACCTGACTCTGAGAATCTACTCCCAGAAATGGCATGTGTATGCCGGCCTTGCAATCCTGAACCCGTTTGCGAAGCAGCAGATTAAACAATACGCACAGTCTGTTACGGATCTATATAAGCTGATGCTTGGGGGACATCGTGAGGAGCTAGAGACTCGTATTAAGAAGGCCGGCATGGCGGTATTCGGCACTATGGACCCAACGGAGGACTTGTTGCTTAAGGACGAGGTATTGGACCGGTTCTCCCTTGGCAAGAAACCGGAGACACCATTACCAAACAACCACTTGAGTTTATTGGCTATGGTAGACTGCTGGTCCGAATTGGGGATTGTGCCTTATGACCATATGATCTGCTCGACTCCTCTCTTCCGCCTGTGGCTTGGTGTAACCGAGTACCTGTTTCGTAAGCCAGCGTTGTTAGATGAGGTCATTCGCATTGCCATTGAGGACAACACTTTTAGGTCCGATGACTTAGAATTTACTTTTGCAGCGAGGGGATGGTCTGATTGTGTTGCCTTCGGGGACTTTCAGTCGTACAAGGATAGGTTTGTGAGCACTCAGAAATTCTTTGAGCCACGCTTTAAAGACGCTACGAAGGTGGGGAATGAGATGATGAAGACAATTCTGGAAAATACAAGCAAGTAATTGGCGAAAATGATTTAGATTATTGGGACGCGCAAGCACAGGCAAAATCGGGTGGAGTCGTGGCTGTCTAAGTATGCTGAGCATTGGCGTTGTGGTCTATCGTGCTGCGATCCTTTAAAGAACGTTGCCTTGTCAAATTCTAATCGTGCCGGAGTCCCATTCAGAAGTGAAATCGTGGAAAAGAAGGGCCTAGAGCTGAGTTGAAAATAGATGGCAACCCTCAAGATGAATGAAATAGCGAGCTCCGATACTCCCCGGAGCAAAGATATACGGGTTGTAAAGAATCAATTCCACTTCACGTCAGGGCCGAAGTTTCTTGTACATGCTCATCTGAACGCCATGCATTTGTCGGAAGCTTGCATTCATCTGCTTAGATTCCTACAACCAGCAAAATTCGCAGCCCATCCATTGCAAATGCAGTAGAAACCATTCTCCCTGACCCAGTCCCCCAAACATCCAATCCTTAACGGTACGACTTTTGGTATCTGGCTCTTGCTCCGGGACCTGTCGCATATTAGCACCATTCCATTCTCCCCAAAAACAACAAAACCTACCTCCAAACTTCTTAGGCTCGCATCGTCTGTTATCCGCAACCAACAGCGTTCGGTCGTACTGGACGAGGGCTTGCTTTAGGGTGTTCTTTGAGTGCTCATCGACGAACTTCTGGTAATAGGCGACGATGGACTTGGAGATAGCTTGACGAATGGCATAGATTTGCGATGTGTGTCCACCACCAGTAACTCGGACACGGATGTCGACGTTGGCGAACTTGTCAAGACCAACGATGAGGAGTGGTTCGTAGACCTTGAATCTCAAGATCTCGGGTTGGACCAGGTTGAGAGGCTTTCCGTTCACCTTAACAAGTCCTTTACCAGCCTAATTCCTTCATGTCAGTTTACTGTCCAGCGCAGATTATCCTCTCGTCCTCTTCCTATGCTCGAGTAATTCGTACCTTGCAGTGGGCGACGGCGGTAGCTATTCAAAATCTCGTCAGCATCTCTGTCGCATTCCAGAACAGCAATTCCTTCTCACCTGTCTTCTTCTTGCCGAAGCATTGTACACTCTGGGTAGTAGAAGCCATGATTGCG
The DNA here is from genome assembly GCA_009613015.1 of Mollisiaceae sp. DMI_Dod_QoI. Lineage (NCBI taxonomy): Eukaryota > Fungi > Ascomycota > Leotiomycetes > Helotiales > Mollisiaceae > Mollisiaceae sp. DMI_Dod_QoI. The sequence goes on from VXCB01000054.1 coordinate 167,710, forward strand.
GCGTTCGAGAGTGTTGTCGATACGTTTGTAAAGAAAGATTGTCGTCGTCGCGCAGAAACCACTTTTCGAGGTTCGCTTACAGTTTTTCAGAATACGGCTTTCTGTGTGCAATCCTTAGACACTAACCCAATATACATTAGTTCATATGCCAACCCCTGTCTGTACCAATGATCACGTGCCTGAGGTATCATCACCTCGCGGCTCATCCAGGACATTTCCGTATCCATCTCTATCTTCTGTGTAAGCCTCAATATGTCTAGAAAAGGTGTTGGTCTTGCGGCATTTGACAGGTCTCGTCTTACTTCTGCTCAATATGCCTCCCATGGAAATAATCTACGTACCTCACATTCCACATCACTTGCAACCCAGCTTTCGGTCTTCCGCTCCCTCTTACAACAATTCGCCCAAACTCATGCGAAAGACATACGATCCAATCCTACCTTCCGAGCGGAATTTGCTCGCATGTGTTCAGCCATCGGCGTGGATCCTTTAGCAAGCAGTAGCGGAGCTAATGGTAAGGATGGAGGGGGAAGCTTCTGGGCACAACTGCTAGGTGGAAGCGTAAATGACTTCTACTTCGAGCTTGCAGTCAGAGTTGTCGAGGTATGTGGGGCAACGAGAGAAGAAAATGGAGGCCTTATAGGGGTCAAAGAAGTCAGAGATCGAATCATGAGCACGAGGATAGAGGGCAGTGCAGAGATCACGGAGTATGGATGATCATGGGAGAGCAAAGATCCAGCTAACAGCAGGGCAGTGATGATATTCTCCGTGCTGTCGAAACTCTCAAACCGCTAGGGTCTTCCTACTCTACTCTTAAAGTCGGTTACAAGACCTACATTCGCTCCGTACCTAAAGAACTAAACACCGATCAAAGTGCGGTTTTGGAAGCTGCTCAGGTGCTAGGTTATGTCAGTGTATCAATGCTGATGGTGAATTTGCGTTGGCCGAGAGCTAGAGCGGCTACTGCTATTGACGATCTGGTATCTGAGAGTATGCTTTGGGTCGACAAGCAATGTGATGAATGGGAGTATTGGAGTCCTGGATTTATGCTAGAGGTCCAAGAGGATGGCAATTTAGGCTGAAGCTTGGTATTAAGCCTTTCATTTTTAAATGCTGAGATGTGTATACACAATGGTCGGAAGCCGCAGCGTCTAGATACCCGGAAGATGGCCCTACGACACTGGTCATCCTTGGAAGCCGCTTGGAGAGCTGGAGCTTAACGTCGAATACTTATCGTCCAGAACGAAACTGTTTCGTCATAGTGTCATTCGAGGCTTGTAGAGGAAGATCTTGCCAACATGCGGTAGAAGTCGGACTGGAAATATGTTCAAATTGCAGATACGACTCAATTGACAACTAGTTCTCCGACATCGAAATGAAGTACTGATTTTGACCCGTGCACCAACACTTTTTGAACTCGATTATGAACACAGCAAACTCGTTATAGATTTTCAAACCAGCAAAAACGAGATCGATATCAAGAAGATGTGGTGTCGAAACTCGTGGATGAAGTAGATGAATAGAGAAGATTGATCGGTTGTTATTGGTGGCTTGATATCCATTCGTAGAATATCTATTTTCTTCAACTCCAATTGATTGTTTTACTATATTAATCGAGGTGCTTGTTGTATGGGGCTATGTACTTTGCTTCAAGCTGCTGATACAACTTCGGATCCAGACTCCGGTAAGCGCTATATAGTATATAGCGAGATGAGATTTGCGGAGTATTGTGTTTGGAAGGTGGAAGATATCGATGAGCGAGATAAGATTAAGGTAGAGCTGAGAAAATACGAGTGCATGAGGCGAGCAAGACAAACGATGATAATTTGTGTAGTTGTAAAACTGCGAACGTCCTAATTATGTAGCCCTGATTGGCATACCAACGCCAACATGAACGGCCAGAGAGATGCGAGAAGCTCCAAACAATCAATGTCCTAATCATAGCCCATGAGAACTATAGGCTTCTATCCAACACCTATGCCCAACGCGTGATTAGAGCTTTTCATATGACCAACACCCCAGCGCGAGTAGAACGAAATTACATGATAGACAGCACTCGCTTCAACGCAGCAATGTCCCCATCAAATTGCGCCATAGCTTTCTGAGCTTTCACCCTTTCTATCTCGAGTTCCCGCAATTTCGCCGTCAGGTGAGTCTTTTTTAGGCTCGATACATCTAAGTCACTCGTCAATGTTGCTACTGAAGCCACGCTCACCCCTAGTACGCCGACTTGTTCTCCAACAGCAGCCGTCTCATTGGTAACCTCGTAACTCGATCTTATAACCGCTTCGGTCAACCGTGAAGCATGCATGGCATCAACATCCTGTTCATCTTGATTATGGGTGCGTTTCATATGCTGGACCAAGTTATCTCTGCGACTGAATCCTTTTCGGTGTCTCTTGCAAGAAGTATTCGGGCAAACGAATGATGGATTGCCGTGGACTTCGCGATGATGGCGCTTCAAGTCTCCGGAGGTAGCGAAATTGTTGACCATGCAGTTTGGCACAGGACACTTGTATGGCCGAAGATGCTTGTCCATATGTTTTCTAGGCAGAGGTCAGAGAAAGGTTCAGCCATAGGGGAGAGTAGGCTTGCTTGAAGACAGAGTCCTTTTTGAATATTCGGGTATCTTCGCAACCTGGGTGATGGCATCTCTGTCCTTCACTATTTGTATCATTCCTCAGGTTGGGGGCAGCGATGTTAGGTGATGCAGCACCTGGCTGATCAAAAGTTGAACTACGATCTGTCATCAGCCTACGTTCTCAAAATTGATATCCTAGACAATGGTCGCATTGGGAGGATATGGCCCATAGAAAACAGTGGCATCGTACCGCTCCGAGAAGGCCTCGAGATCCGGTGGGACTGATCTATACGCGATGCCGGGATCATGAAGCCAAGAATGGTCTGCTGATTTTAGCATTACTCCACAAGTATCGCACCTCCGCTCACCATAGGTATCATTGAAGTCGTTTCTTTCGGCAAAAGAAAGGGCCGGTGACGCAAATGCAGCTTGAACTTGTTCTGTTAGATGCCACAATAGGCCAAGGCGGCTGAGATTCATAAACTTACAAGACACCAGCTGTGGATTATACCAGATTGGTACTCTATCACGTCGAATCCGTCAGTTTTGCTCAGATTCGTATTACACTACTAAATCTATGAATTAAAAAAGAGAGAGATCCTGGACAGATAGCCCGGGACTCGGGATGAAGAAAATAAGAAAGTCCGCGCTGGGAATGGAAAATGGTAACCATACCTCCTGGAAGTGCGGAAGCGGAACTTGTTGGACTGGAACCATCGGGGCTGGGTCCTGTTGAACTGGGCTCCTTTCGAATCCTTAGTTCCTAGAATTACTCCACCGCGGAACCATGGTTTCTTCTTGGCAGCCACCTGAAACAATTATGGAATATCCCTTTCAGACGGGCCATGGAAAGTCGTCCGGATGATTAGGATCTCCACGGCACCATGAAATCCAGACATGATTTCCAGGCTCATCCCAAATATTCCACAACGCACAAGTATGACGACATATGAGGGCCTATGAATGCAGTGCTCCTCGTGAAACTTGACAAAAGTACCGTGGATGGTCTGGGAAGACCATGGCAACATACTCAGCCTGCGTATCATTGACACTGTTCATTTGAGCCAAAGCATCAAATACCCCGGAGCTTCCGCAAATTGTGAGCGGACATGACTTTCAAGGCAGGGGCCTCACTCACCTCGCCATCTTTCTAGAGTTTGTTGAAGGGGAATGGTCTCAATAGGTCCAGCAAGAAAGGTGTAGCAGGTCGGCGAAAAAGAAAGGGGAGGCGGGGGATTGGAAGCGAAGAAGGCTATGAATATTGAAGCTTATCAGTTCTGGGTGTTTTCATGAGGGCGTGGGACCTACGTATATATGTTAGCTGAGTGGTATGAAGCCACCGGGCGTTCAGGGCGTTCAAGGCATTGTGAACCTGTTTTCGCCCAATTCTCAAGGCACAGACATGGATACAGAAGCGAGCCCATGAGAGAAGTCCAATCGCGCCACCAGACAGACCAACGAAATATTTAGATTAAAAGAACAATTTGCAAACCAATCCCTCAAAAACGAGGCAAACGGAGATCGCTCTTGATAGGAGAAGAGTCGCACATGCGGCATTATCGCCCAATAGTCTTTGCTTCCTTTGAAAAGATGAAGATAATGTGCGCACGCCATGACAAGGCCAGCTTTCTCTTACCACGACCGGAGCTCGACTTGCTGAACTGGAAGCCTGAAAACACTCGAAATTAAGGTGAAAAAAATATTACCCAGCTGCGGTATCAGGCTTGTATGTTGGCAGGAGAATGGTGCTGCTTGGCCGTAGCAAGGCATAGGAGACATGGTCGGAATAGTTCCTCGATCTGCAACCCCGGTATTACTCCCACGGTGACGTCCAGGGTACGTTACGTCCCCTCATTGCTAAGCTCGTGGTAGATGCGGCCGTGCGCATGCACTCATCTTTCTTCTCGTCAGTATTATCAATTCCAGTTGCTGCGCTTTCGAATATTTAAAAGCTAGAACTCACTCATTTCATAACCAGCTTTCGATAGCCAAACCTAGTTCCAGAAAATACATAACACAAGGGAAGGCGAAAGGAAGAAGCGGAGATTTTGCGTAACACATATGTCATGAACTTCGGGAAATATCAACTGAAATGCTTACTCCGTGTGCGGGAACGAGGCGCAAGAGAGGTACCTGCCAGCCAAGCTTGCTGATGATCTCCTATTCAATACTGCAGAGCAAATAGCATCTTCGAACAATTGATTAAATAAATGAATAGGAAATATAACTAGCAAACCTACGAAAAGAGCATGACCCACAATAAGCACACGATGTGAGTAAGTCTCCACTCGTTCCAGCGCCCATCAGCAGCTAAAAACAAAAAGGGCAAAGGTTACTCGTCATCAAGGATCAAAACGTATCTCGAGAGGAGAATGCTTGCATTGCTGTAGGGTTTGAAATAGAAAACTGGATGGAAGGAGCATGCGGCCAAGAGCATGAGCTGGAACCCTCGACCTAGAGAAGTGCCTAACAGAACATCATGAATAGTAACCAAGAAGCACTCACCATGCATCTCAACATTCAATCGTAAGGCTAAGATGAGCTGTCAAAAAATAGAGAACAAAACACGAAGTAAGACAGCATCAAAACAACAGAATATCAGATGTTGGCACGTGACACAGCGAACAGCGCCCTCCCCGAATGTCCTAATGTTTCGCCAGCATTAGTATTTTTGTAGCTCGTGGACGGCGCCTTCTAAAGCCGCACTGGCAGCTCCCGGTCACACGACAGGACCACACAGAAAAAATCTCTTCCACTACCATTTGGTGGAATGGAAATCCATCCACTCGGCAATCGTAAGTGTGAAGGTTGTCTTTGACGAGAGCCATGGTCGGTGTTCAACCGAAGACAGCCAGGAAGAAACAAGCTTTCCACGTGTGGTGCCTCCTACCAGATGCAGAAGTCTGATCCGGAAGCCGAAAAGCTTCTGTCTTGTACCTCTAGTCTGCGGACATCGTGACTCTGCTTATAAACCAAGCGAGGTTTTCATGCTGCTCCCACGTCTCTAAGTGCTGAAAAATGTTGAACGCCCGACGATTGTCTGAACTAGGAGATAGATGTCCGTGGAGCCGGAGGGTATCGTCGGGTTGAATTCTCTCTCGAAGAAAAAGAAAAGAAAAGCAAAAACGAGGAGTGTCGTCGCCCGGACACGAGCGAGAGCTTTCTTTTGGGTGGTGCAATATGCAGTGATTCAGATGCAATTGGCGTGTCTGGTGGCTTGATGTTGAATAAACGAGAACGAGGCATCGGCGGACTATTCCAGCGTTACGGTAACGAAGGCAGCACAGGTCGAATGAAGATACCTGCCGTGGCCCGCACCGCCTGTCTACCCCTCCTTTCCTCTGCCACGCTGCAACTTGCTGCTCCCCTCCCCGGACGGACATTGAGCCGGCCAATAATGGATGCCAGATTCCAGACCTGAACTTACGATCGTCGGACCCTGGCGAGGCTTGGGGATTGGTTTTGGATCCGCTGCAGAAAATTGTACAGTACGTCTGAATTGCATTGCGCCGACGATGCATGTCTGGTGCGCTGGCAGCGGCCGGGCGAGGTACCAGCAACACTGAGGGAGAGGTCCAGAGGTCTAGAGTGGTCTGGGAGAAGGTCGGCTCAGAAGTCTAACGAGGTGAGTTTGTGGTTATTTTCCGTAATTTGCAGTGCAGCAAACATTCTGTAAGTGCAGGTGCGCGTTCCGAATAGTTACCTGCTCGGCAGGTTTCTGGTTCGTCTTCGTCTCCCGCTGGGCACGGTGAGGGCGGTGACCGGAGGCAAGCGCTGGACTTGACAGCGATGATCATCGGGATCTGATGCAGGGCAGTGAGGCGGTGACGTAGGGCGACAGCTCTGAGTGAGGTATTTCTTGATAAGTTGACAGTCGATAGGGAAGAACTCTTTGCGATGATAGGAGCAGCTGTCGCGAAGTGGACAGGAACCACCAATGTGTCTGATATCAACGTTGACCCCGTTGCCGTACACGTCTTCAGGGTCTTCTGCTGGGAGAAGGGCGGTGGAGTGGTACACTCTCCGCCACCAATACCACAAAGTCTGTCAGCGTTTCGCACAACAATATTTCATTTTCTAGGAATTAAAATACTAACCAATTACGTACTTTTTAGGGAAGTATTTTAACTTGATCGTGCTGCTAATTAAGTTCGAAAGGTGTTGGTGCACGGCTAAAACTAGCCATTCATTTCGATACCGTCGAGGTACAGTACAGTACATTCGAGGTGGCCGTTGACTGCATTATCAAATCAGAATCGGCAATTGAGGCGGCTTTGGAAGACAGCTCTTCCCACTGGCTCCGCAGAGAAGATAACCACCCGGCGTATATGCCCTCAAACTCTCCAGGCGGAATAGCTCTGGACAGCTCAGAAGGGTTGCACTGCATCCGGTGGATCTGCAAGGTGTGATGTCGAGCTTGATGCCAAGTAGACGTTGAGATCCGAGTTGAAGGTCAAATCATATGCCAAGACATGATATCAAATACCTAGGGAGCTGTCGAAAATTTGCCCCTGACAAGACAAGACGGTAGAACTGCCAAGGTAGGCAATAAATATTTGTCCACAACGCCTGCACCCCATCTTACGAAGCACCAAAAACATAATCCCGCTGCCTCAGTTCAAGGCGTGGTGAATGGAATATAAGAGCCTGCTGACTGGACATCACGAGTGGTCTGCGTCCGAATGATATGATGGAGATGCGAGTCGACCTATGGCCACCACGCGGTTGTTCGGAAATTCCAAGGCGATCACGATGGAAGGGAACTGTTCGATGCTGGATGCTGATTGCACGCGGCATGGTTTTTGTTTGTAGTCATCATGGCAGCACCTTCTGGTGCTGCTGGTGCGTGAATGACTGTATATAGGCATCATGACTCTGCAGGCAGGTCTCGCATCTTGAATAGTGAGGTTCATCATCGGAAGTGATATCGAACGTTACCACCATCGAGATCTATCCAACCAGCTCTGTAAGGATTTCTAAAGCTGACAGACATATTCCGTCTGCAGCTGCACGCACTTATTACAGCATACAGCACACAGCATACAGCATAAAGCACGCCTACATACAGACACACATATCTCGTCCAGCCTCCAGCCCTGATTTGCCTTGGTTCCTCCTCCGCACCAACCACGTCCGATCCAGTTTGGTTTGCTGCTGCTGCTGCTAAATCCCTCACCCATTTCCCATTTTTGGTGTACCGTGTCAAAGGCCAGGGCAACGTTTCTCGCCTCGGAGTCTAGCATCACCTAAGCTGCCGTGCGCCTTCCCTACACCACCACCACCTACCTAGAAATTAAAAATCAAAATTCCTCCCACCTAGACACTTCCTCTCGACTTCACACTCTACGCCTGCTACACCAGCGCGCAGTTCACCACCGCCGGTCCATTTTGTCACTCCAAATTCGACCAGAGTACGGGCCCCGCCCGCACCGCCTTGGCGGCGTCCTTCCACATTCCGCACACCCTCTCCTCTGTGCCGAGCGCAACCCCTCGCACCTTGAAAATCATGGCGACGGTCAGCGCTCCCAGAGACTCCCTCATGTCTGAGCGACCACAACCCTCGCCGGCAGCGTCCCAGGCCTCATCTATTGTCGGATCCCCCGAGTCCTACCCAGTCAAGCAGAATGGATTCGCTGTCCCCAGCACCGAGAGTCTCAATTCGAACGGTTACGCTGCGCCACCTTCCGAGCCACAGAAATCCACCCCTGTACCAGCATCAGAGAAACCCTCGATGACAAAGCGACTCACTCGAATGTTCTCTACAAAGGAAGCTATGAAATCGGACAACAGTATAAACTCCCAGTCGACTGTCGGTAGTCAAGCTCCTGTCAAGCAAGAACCAGCAGCACGAAGACCCAGTCCTCCCGCGCGCAAACACTCCTCCACAGACAAAGCAACCGCAAAGGCGGAGAAGGTCGACAAAACAACCACGACGCCTGCAAAAGATAAGAAAGCTGCGGGGCAGATCGCTATCCATCAGCGATTTATCATCAACCCCGACATTCAAGGCGGCCATGAACACCACCTCAAGAGCGCCAAACGGCAGGAGAAGCTGTCAGACATGCTTAGGAATGTCATCAGTGGCAAAGCGAAGAACCCGGATCATGCACACGAAGGCGAGCAACAATTGTCACTGATGTCGAGTTGGGTCGATCAATTGAAGAGTGAACGAGACTCTTTGGCTTCTGACAAGAAGGGCGGTCCCAATGCCACCGCTACCTTAGTTGAGAAGTACGGGAAATGTCAAGAGATTGTCGGACGGGGTGCTTTCGGCATTGTGAGAATATCACACAAGCGGACAGAAAACGGCACAGGCGAGCAATTGTACGCTGTGAAGGAATTCCGTCGACGACCCGAGGAGAACGAAAAGAAGTACAGCAAAAGACTCACTTCAGAGTTCTGTATTTCTTCTTCGTTGCGACACCCTAACGTTATACACACTCTGGACCTACTTCAAGACTCGAAAGGAGATTACTGCGAAGTGATGGAGTTTTGCGCTGGTGGTGATCTCTACACCTTGGTTCTTGCCGCAGGCAAGCTCGAAGTTGCCGAAGCAGATTGTTACTTCAAGCAGATGATGCGTGGCGTGGAGTACATGCATGAGATGGGAGTTGCTCATCGAGACCTGAAGCCTGAAAATCTGCTCCTCACGACTCGCGGATCACTTAAAATCACCGATTTCGGCAATGGCGAGTGTTTCCGGATGGCTTGGGAACAAGACGCCCACATGGTCACTGGTCTTTGCGGCTCCGCTCCTTACATCGCTCCTGAAGAGTACATCGACAAGGAATTCGATGCTCGAGCTGTGGATGTCTGGGCTACAGGTGTCATCTACATGGCCATGCGAACCGGACGTCATCTCTGGCGTGTTGCTAAGAAAGACGAAGATGAGTTCTACGAGCGGTACTTGGAAGGCCGACGAGATGAGGAGGGTTATGCTCCTATCGAGTCTTTGCATCGGGTAAGCTTCTTCCTTTCAGAGAGTAAACCACAACTAACAATTTCATCAGGCCCGCTGCCGCAATGTCATTTACAGTATTTTGGATCCCAACCCTAGTCGCCGTATCACCGCTTCGCAAGTCCTCAAATCAGAGTGGGGCAGAGAAATAAAACTCTGTAAAGCCGGCGAAGAGGGTCTCTGACAATAATAGATCCAGCGCAGAATCGACGAAGGTGGAACCTCTTCTTGACAACTTTTTCAAGAGGCACCTCAAATGTACCCTCATCCTGCTCGAGGCCATATGATGTCTGCGCTTGACACGATTCCCAATGCAGGGACTGCGAATTTTCATTACTTCCAACTCATGACGAAAACGGCGGCAAAAATGAGTATGAGCAGTTTAGCATCGCGAATGGGATAGGACTTTTGAAGCACAGGTGTTCTTGGCGTTCTTTTATTACTTGCGTGGTTGTTTAATGGGTGTTGAGGCGAATACGGATGGGAATTGGCACTCAAACATGAAAGGGGAAGTCAAACTCAGTACCCTCAGGCACGGCACGGTCGCTTTAGTTATTTTCTCTTCTTTCTTTAGCGGCTTAGCATTTGCGTTGCGTTGCGTCACGTTCTCAAAGTACGAAGTCCGTCCCTCTCTCTTTTCTCATTGCACAAGTGCGTTTTCTTTTGTTGTCGCAGACGGAGAAGAGAACAAAGACGAAATGAGATTGAGATTGAGATTGAGACGAATCGAATGGATTTGTGGACGTGACTATATAGTGCTTTGGTGGTTGGCAGGCTGACTTAGTGGATGGATTGTGCGAATGGGCAAGAATGGCTCGATTGGCGTGGCGGAAAAGAATTGTAGATATTTAGGCAGAGCACACGGTCTGATTCCACCTTATCCCACTGCAGAGAGCATACAAGATTTTGGGAAGTGGGAAGTGGGAAGGCCTCAGGTGTTGGATAGGCAGGTGGCGGTAGATAGATCAGAACGGAGCAGAGCAGAACAGAACGTCATTGGGAGGAGAGCAATAAAGAATTGAAGGACGTTTCAAAACAAACAAACAAACAAACAATCACTTCTCGCCTTGATTTCTTCCTTCCTCGTTCATATCTATATAGTAGGTTTCAATTCTAGTATTCTTTGTAAGATTAGACTTTCATTATATAAGCTACCTAGCTAGAGTGGTGGAGTTGTCATTTAGTAACCACTAACATCTTTCAGGTTAGTCTTCCCTTCCTCATCTCATCTCATCTCAGCAACGCATCAGCTTATGAGTAGATATCTAGCCGCCTTTAGCGGTACGCCGGAAGCCGGTAAATCATATTATACCTATTCTATTACTCTAGTAACTTCGCACTTCGTACACAAGTCAGCATTAGTGTCATGCTGCAAAATCTCTAGATCTTTTTATGGAAGATAGGTGAGGTGAGGTGAAGGGAAGGGAAATGTGCGAGATGATAGGATAGAGTAGGCTGTAGTTGAAGCTGTAGTTAAGTCGTTTCGTTTCGTTTTATTTCGCTTAAAAGTTTGGGGAGATAGGGGTTGGGGTTGTGGTATATTGGATGTTTTTGTAGTTTATATAATGAATTCTAGTTTGTGTGCCTAAGGGGTGTTTACACACTTTATAGTATTTGATTGTTTTTGGCTTGGAATGGTTTTAAATAGTTTTAAGGATGGATTAGTTGCATATTTGTTCTGGTATTTGAATAGGGTAGAAGTATCACAAGTCCTATGCTGAGCGCCTTTTTCTAGGCTGATTGGAAGGAAAGATGCTAATTATGTAGAAAAAAAGGAAGTCCATCTGGAGGCAGCGAGACTGGTGATACATTTACCGGCTGCAGAAAGTTTGTATTCGGATTGTTCACAACCCTCAGTCTGCCTCCCCTTCTTTCGCTAAAGTCCCAACGGATGCTTTCCATACAGTTACACCTACATTATCTCACATGTTGCAATAAACTTTCTTTCGTTGCTGCACCTTATTCAATATCATCCCCAAAGCTGCACAGCATAGCCTGAAGATGGCAGTCTCAAACAAGTGTGATCCATCCCCTAGTGCGAGGATCTGTATCATCAATTATCACCTCCATAAACCCATGCAAATAACAATGGCCAACAAGTTGCCTACTGTTCACATCTTCCACCGACGTAGTAGGACGCCTTAACCCGAAAACAGCGCCAGACCCGTGGAAAGTGACCAGGTTGTCGTAAAGCATGACGGTACCGGACCCAGGCGAAAGTCCCATATATCCGTTCTTCGTTACAAAGAAAGTGTGTTTTGAAAGCGTTTCTAATACATGGTTTAATAACCGGATCATCTCTTTATCATCTTCGGCTTCTGGTGGTCTGCGGTGCTCTCTGTCGCCGATGGCGGCGTTGAGATGCGCGAGAACAGCGTCTCCTCGGTCGAGTAACTCCTGGAGTCTGGAGATTACCTTAGGATCTGGATATCCGGGGCTCTCGTCTTCATCGCTTGGTAGAATAATGCCAAGGGTCTTTGCTAAAGCCTCGATGTGGTCCTCTCCTGTCAAGTGATACTTCTCTCCTTGGGCAACTTCTCGGTACATTTCCCACAAGAAATTGAGCGTCTTGATCACCGCTTGCATTGAGAATGGTTCTGTTAGCCATGCGACGCCAGATACAAGCCCGAGTCTGATACCCTCCAGGACTAACTTTCGTGAATAGGGAGATTCCGCTTCACGAATGTGGGGCACATCTATCATGTGTCGATATTGCATGTGTGAATGCATAGGATGTCTCCAAGAGGCTGTTTCGTGAGCGTTTAACTTGGAAAGTCGAAGTTCGGGAACCCACGAGGGACATGTGTCATGTTCTACGTTGACTGATCCGGGACCCGTAGAGGTGGCAGGTACAATACGATCTCTGATTCCTGCAACCATCAGAAGATCCATAGCTTGGATATTCAGGAGAGCGTGGCTGAATGCAGTATAGACTTCGACAACCGTTTTCGAATAGTCAGGTGTGAATTTGATCGGGACACTCCATGGGAGAAATCCCATCATTCCGATAACTCGATCGCGGTCGTCACTGCACTGCCAACGACGAAATCTCCATACACGCTCCCAGAAATCCTCAGCAGAATGACCAAACGTGACGATTGACTCCTTGGGGTCGGCTACGGTATCTCGTTGGTTTAGAACGCTATCAGCGATATGAATGTCCATATCGAGACTCCAGGGAGAAGGGTTATCCTCTATCTTAAAACGCCTTGCTCCAGCTGACACCTCGTCAATGGCTCTTGCTAACACGAGCTCTAAAGCGTTGTCAACAGCTCTAAACATGGGTATCGAATATTTCGATACAAGTAGAGCTGCAGCGTTGTGTAACAGTGCTGTGGCGGCAGCAAAAATATCCCACTCGAGCTCTGTAGCGCCGCAAAACATGGTCAACTTTTGCGAGACAACGGATTCCTGTATTACCCAAACACGGATGAACCAAGATCTCTCATAGAAAGATTGGACTCCTTTTGCACCTGCCTTCAGGAGAAGAGCCGATGCCACGTCCTCAGTCATCTCGATATCTCCAATTTTGAACGGAAGACGGATGCCACGTTGGCTCGCATTGAAGTTTGTGGCAGAATCAGCAATCTCGACCAGCTCAGACATAGCCTCAGCCGTGTCTCTATCTCCCTCACCTAACCAAGCAACAGTTTGTCCAGCTCGTCGATAAAGACTTGTCATCAACTTCACTTGACTGTTCCTCTCTGGAATATTTTTCTGGTCAATACATATCCCATCGGCCCAAATAAGCCTTGGAGCGTCTTGGAGCCGAAACCTTTTCAAAGCCACGTTCAGGTTGTCTGTGATGCTTATAGTCTGATCATCGACCCAAATTCTGGCGGTGAGGTCTGAGCTACCCCAGACATACGATAAAGCTGTGAATTCTGGTGCTTCCTCTAGAACAGTGGTTACAAACGAGCCGCGAAGCTCCTCATCATGCTTAGCTGCATGTTCCAGTCTAAGAATGCGAATAGATCTCTCGGACGGTATAGGCTGGTAGGTATAAGATGACATTCTTACTCGCTGAACGATTGAAATAGGAACATAGATGCTGCAGCGGCTCGCGGGTGAGGCTCGAAATGCTGAATTCAGATAAGAGGGCATCAAGACCTGCAGGGTCAGGCCGTCTAGAAGAATAAGTATAGCGGGACACTGCTATCGAAGGCTGCCTATGAACAAGCATAACGCTGTCGTCAAGCTCCTATTCGAAGCTGGCCAAGGTCGTTAGCGCCGATGATGGCTACCTACCTAGTCTAGACTCATAATTTCTTTTGGGCGAAATGATATGAAGCCGATCTTGTAATCGACTGTAGTAGGTATGCTTCTATCTCCAATGTACTCTGAGTACTTACTCTGGACGCACATTAGTAAGGTAATAGAAAATTCCAGTACGGTGATTTGTCACCCCCTTTTCTCGAAAAGAGAAAGAAAGGAAGGGCTTGGCACGTGAGCTGGAATTATCATAGGTCTGATTGGCTAGCAAATACGACTTCCTAAGACGGTAATATTGCCCTTTACACAAATCTATAGAGGATTGTTCCTTCTGCTTTGCTTTGTAATTTGTAATAGGAAATTTCTGCAAGATTCGGTTTGAGGGAATGTAGTTCTACCCTTCCTTACGCCTGAAGATTGCGCAATACGATCTCATCGCAAGCACGATCGCCCCTTCTCAAGTGCCAAAGAGCCTATCGGCAATAAAAACAAGCTGTGCTCATCTACCTAGAACGTGTATTTCATTCAAACTGCTTACGCTATTTTGACAGTATTGATTTCCTGTCCCTTTCTTGGTCCTTCATGACAAGTCCATCCCTAGTGTAAGCAACAGTGCTTTTTGACCATGAAGTCATTCTTGTCACTTGTACATCCTCTCCAAACATCAAGATCCGGTATAAAGCACGGCTCTCGATCGTCATTTTCTTTATTCTGAAAGGCGATACGAACTGTATTTTGGATGGAAGAATTACATAGTCAAGCCCAGTCTCTGAAGACGGTTTTTCAAACTGTTGTTTTGTATGATGCTTTGCTGAATAAAGGTCCCCAAGGACTCTCTTGATAGGTACCTCACCATCGGAGCTTGTCCTTAGCTCTTCGACGCAACGATAGAGATCTGAACTTCCGACTTCGAGCTCATCCTCTGGTCTCAGATGGGCAACTTGCTTGCTCCCTCCATGGGATCCTAGAACATACCACATCCACATCAACGCCCGACCGACAAGATAAGAAAAAGTCTCCTAGGAAAGACCTGAAAACGAGAACTGGGGAAGGAAGGGCCAAGGGCCTTGTCCTTGTGCATGTGGAAGTCTCGAGGCAAAAACTGCGGGGTAAAGGACTCGGCTTGAAAAAAGAAAACAAATACGAAACAATAAGACTACACGAGACATAGTCAAAAGAAGGAATATATATAGCCCGAGCTGGCCCTTACGCCTCGCGGGCCAATTTTCTTGCTTTTGCAATTAGCTTATGTGAGATAGCGGATAAGGGGGTATGAGGATGAGGAGGAAAGCTTATCGAACAATGGCCATTCAAGAGTACGGCTTGAGAAGCTTTGAAAAGAGGTAGGTGCGTTATCCAAACAGAAAAGCAAACCACGCCGTGCAGAAACTGGGTTTCCATGCTTATTTGTATATGCACCACTCGTAATCCATACTTCCTTTTCCCTCTTCCCCCCTTTCCAAACGATCAACCAGCAAGCGAGACTCGCCAGAATAGGAAAATCTAGTGGGGCTCTGCTCCCTTATATGGACGTATCATTTCTGATTTTCCTTAAACTTTTCTTTTCTCTCCATATCTCCTTTTCCCTTTCAGATCGATCGATACAAGGATTTATCAACGAAGTCCAAATCCTACCCAATAGTAGAACGTCGAGTAGAGTTTTTGAATTTCGCCTGAGACACGGAGAAGCTGAGACATTGCCAAGTCATGGTCTGATTCTAGGATCTAGATATGTACTTGTGCATATCCATATATATGTACATGCGTGCCCAAGCGGAACAGATATGGAGGTCGAACGGATCCTGGGGGCTGGAAAATATCCTTGATGACTTTTATGGGATGGAGGTTGTTAAGTCTTTACTCGGACAATTTAGACGCTTAAGATACTCTGCATAGAATTTCTCTTCTCCCGTACTTGAGACGAATCGTATTGTGATATCGAATTTCTTGTTTGGAAATTGAATCAATTCCTAAAGACAAAACTCAAAAAGTCACGTCACAACCCATCCCATCACTAGAGTACATTCATCCCAACACCAAGCACTCCTTTCAACGCCCTCCATAGATATCATCACATCCATATCCACAGGACCCAGAAAAATGCATATGGAGCCGGCCGAATCTAGTAATCCAGCATCAGCCTCGAAACAAAGATTATAACCTGGTTTCTTTCAGTGCTTTCATCCCGTCTTTCCCATCTCATGCCGTCGTCCCGTCCCAACTCTCCCAGCTCCTATTCCAACATACGAAATCCCTTCCCTGGCCTATCCTCGGCAGGATACCTTCCTGACCCCTTCCCCGATTTTATTAATGCCAGTCCAGAACCAGCAGAGGCACAGTATATTGTGATGTGATTGTTGAGAAAACACCGAATGAGAAACGTAACCTTGGTATCAACATATATAAAGTTCCGAACCCGACGCGGAGACGAATAGACGGATAATTTGTATACTAGCTCGAATCGAAGACATGCCCAAAGGATAGAAGTTAAGAGTGGAAAAGATCCCAAGCTTGAGCGCACAAACGTATGAATTCTTCCTTCTTTCGTTGTTGACTCAACGGGCTGTCTCTTCCTTCACCGAAGGGTCCTCTCCTGGTCGCTGATGGCCCGGTGCCGAGTGGCGGACTGCCACCCTCTTCATATTCTGCTCGAGGCCTTCTTCTACCTCCTCCACTGCGGCTTGCCTCGCCATGTCTCATCGCATTTCCAGTGAGGGGCGATGGTGGTGTTGGAGGTTGGTGACCACCATAGTGCACTAGTTTTGGTAGCAATTCGGGTCGACCACCTGCTAGTTCTACCTGGGCATCTTCTGCAGACCGATACTCTCGCGGCCTGGCTGAGTGTGGCGGTTGATTGTTATTGCTGTGGCCTGGTGAAGGAAACGCTGGCCTGGAATTGGAATGCGAGGAATTAGACGCCGAGCCTGAGTTGTTCTGAAAAAATGATGCACGGCTACTATTACCTTCTCGGTGGGCACCGAGTCCTTCGGCAGCGAAGACATCCGTGATGGGCGGAAGACGGTTGCTCGTTTGAGTGGCAGGAACGTGGTGGATGTGCGAAGTGTTGGAGAGGTTGGAAGGTTGGTTAGCAATGTGCCGGGTGAGAGGATGTGGTTGATGTCGTCCTGTAAATGATTGATTAAGAGGTGCAGATTGAATTACTCTCTCGTTCGCAAATTGCTCGTGGGATGGCGCTACAATACTGAGTCCTGGGGGAGCCTTTCTCTTGGTTGTACCAGGTGTCTTGGCCCCAAAACCCCCTCCCAATTCCCGCTCCTTCGCACTTTCCATGGGCGCATCTCCGGGTTTGGCAGTTTGCTGTAACCGTGATTCGATGATATGTCTCTGCTGCTCTCGAACTGATATGCTTCGCTGCAGTTGTTCCCTCATTGTAGGGTCTTGAGTTACAAAACCCGGCGATAGACACGCCAATCCGACGTCTTGAATTGCAAGCCCGCCACTTTCACCTCTCGATGTCAATTGACCTGCAGATGGTCTCGCGGTGCCGGGGTTGACGCTTGATGTGTTTTTGGATAAATCAAGCTTTCGTGGCCGATGTCGAGAGGTTGGCAAGTCTGGCGAGGATGGAGGTTCCTTTTTTACGATTATTTTTGGCGGAACGCCGTTTCGAGACCTGCAGAAATTGCGATATTAGTGTCTAGACCCACCGAGTATATATAACGACATTCATGGATGAACGTACGCATTTGGAGAGCTTTTTCCTGCTGGAGTGATCTTTGGACTTCCACTTCCTGTGCGTTGCGCAGGTTGGTTCGGAGTCGCCGAGGCAGATGTGCGCTGCGCTGGAGGGGAATTCGAGGGCTTCGAGGGCGCGATATCGACATACGATGACCTGTCGTGAGGGGCAGGCGAAGGAGCCATTGCGATAGCGGTACTCATGGTGTCTAGATGTTGCGCAGGAAGTTTGGAGTTCAAGCTCGTCGGCCGTAGATATACGTTCGTGCCTTGGTCCGCTGGTCCAGTCCGTTGCACCCTTCTACTTCCGCTGAAATATCGGCTTCGTGCGTCCTGTGTATTTCTTCTTCCAGGTTAACGAGAGACTTGTGCCACCGAATCAGAGTAAACTGCTGCTGGCGAGTCGACTATTGTTGCTTGTTGCTGTTAAGAGAGATGAGGTTCGAAACCGAGCAAGTGGTTAGTGCGATCAACGGCGGCGCTCGCTCTCTCTTTTCTTCCCCGTGTAGAACAAACAGCAAACGACCGTGGGTGCGTGTGACGGAGAGAAGATGTAGCGGGAGGAGAGGGGTGAAGAGGTTTTGAGATGGTGGCGGTGAGGTTTTATGAATCGAGGCTTCGATGTGTTTAGGTGTTTCAGAGACTGATATTAATCCCAAAGGGTCGAGAGGGGATGGGAGGGACCGGGCTTGTGCACAGAGCCCGCCCTTGCAAATCAAATAGTGCGACCTTGGGGGTTTTGGGGTGCAAGACGACGCCGCGAGGGATCCAATCATTCGGCCCAGGGCGACGCTTTGGAACAAATACCAACAATCAGCTGCTCAGCATGCCAGTGCAGGTGCAAATCCAATGGCGAACGACGACCACACGGGATATCGATATCGATATCGATCTCGATGCGCGATGCGTTGTGCTGGCGGCGGTGGTTGTGGTTGGGGATGCGGATGTTTTGTGCCCCCAGGATGAGTAAGGAATTGAGACCGGTACTTCGTACTTCTGCAAGCTGCGGTGCTGGCGGGGCAGAATCACGCCTGCGGCGACGAAACAGTGCAAGTTAGGATCGTATGGATGATTGTGCATGTGCGTCTGATGTATTTTGGTTGTCAAAGCCCCGATGTTTCCAATGTTTCCTCCAGATATTAATAAGGGCAGGTCTATCTATATAAGACCGGGTCGACCTTTCAGGGCCTCCCGATTCTCCAAGGCTCAAAAGAGCACCCGGAGGGTATTCATCGAGGGGCAGCGACGACCAAATGTTTCCTGTTCCTCGTGTACTGAAAACAACCATCGGACTGTTCCCTAAGCTGACCCATATGACTCTGTCTACCTGGAGGAGATGATTGGAATCGAGTAAACATTTTGGCTTCGCTGGTCTGGCACAAGAAAGTCTTAGCATCTCTTAAGTGGTTCGCCGTCGTTTCTGACTTCCGCCGCCGCCGCAGTTGCAGCTGTCAATCA
Source organism: Mollisiaceae sp. DMI_Dod_QoI (assembly GCA_009613015.1). Taxonomy (NCBI): domain Eukaryota; kingdom Fungi; phylum Ascomycota; class Leotiomycetes; order Helotiales; family Mollisiaceae; species Mollisiaceae sp. DMI_Dod_QoI. The sequence continues at coordinate 186,615 of VXCB01000054.1, forward strand.
ATCGAGGCTGGCCTACTAGAGGAGCCAATGAGAAGCTTGGGGTCAGACAACCAAGAAAGTCCATTTCCACGCTGTTGGGTTTCGCGTTGCAGCACGCTCACAAGGCCCAGTCCAGTCGACTTGGATCTGCAGGATCTCAAAATCAATAGTTTCGATCCATGGATCCTGCATCACATATGCTTCTATATTAACCGTCTTATTAGCACGTCCTCGGCAACCGTTTCAATGAGGCACTCGCTGCCCGTCAAATTAATATATATCACACGGAGACTATGCAATGGTGCCTGAGATGCGTCAACTTCATTCGCGGGCTGAACTGTCTGTTTCTCAGCCAAAAACAGTAAACATCTGGCGATGCGAAGTTGCGATGATATTCGCCCGGTTGAGGAAACGGCGCGGCCCTCAAGCCCCTTACCAGTCGCATCGGTGGCGATAGTTCTCCTGAGTCTGAATAGCAGAATAGGGGGATCCTCCGATCCTCGTATCGTGTCCTGCCTGAAGCTGATCCCCAAACCTTACCGAACTCTAGAAAGTATCATCTCATCAGCTAGATTCGTGATGTAAAATCTGACATGAGTCTTCGAGGTCCACTCCGTGGCCAGTGAGGAGCGCAGCCCCTCCAAGCACCACAAGCAATGGCATGCCAGACACCAACCCTGACGGGACGGGATTCACACGCCATGCGACAGGGTCGCGTTTGGAAGAAGGACCACTTAACACGCCCGCCCAACCAGCAGCTTCTGTGCGCGATGGTGATGAAACGCGACTCAGCCTCGTCCTCCAATCAAACCCACTTCGTAGGACTTGCTTCAAAACGTGTTGGAAGCCTTGAAAGTCCCCGAACGAAGAAAAAATTGGCACGCTTGTAGCCACTTCCGCAGTTTTCGCTCTGATCACTGCTGCATTTTGCTGTCTCAAACCCAAACTCACAGGACCACTCGTGAAATTGCCTGCGCATCAACTGTCGGAGCAGTGCCCATTATGACGCTCTCTCTGCGCCACCGTCTCTGCATATCTCAATATCGGAATACCCATCGTCATATAGCACCTTTTTCAGACGAACAAGAGAAATTGCGACGGGCACAGACAATGCAAACAATGATGCAACTGTTCACCCTTGATCCAACTATCCGAGGCACTGCAGTCGTTGGTTTCTTCAATCCTCATGTAGGTTGCCGCGCGGTAGGAAATATTGAATGTGTCGAAAGATGACTGCTTTGGGACCTGTGAGAAAAGCATATCTCGCAGACATGACGTCTAGTTATGGACCCCCCTAATCGATAAGTGATCCCCTCCTTCGGGTTGGGCTACTCGACGAATTAAACGTTGGAGATAGTTCGATTGTCGCCGTTGGACACACCATTGATCTTCAAGGCTGAAAGCGGCAGAGAAGCTATCGGACCAGTATCTGCGCATACCAACAAATCATACATGTTTGCTTCTTCTGAATGTCGGTGGGATGTGGGGAATATTGGCGGGTAAGGATCGCGCTGTTAGGGAAGTTCCATTTCCATGTGGAAGATTTTTGGCAGCCTCGCGGCACCAGGCAGCAACAATTTTCTGCCTGATAATTTTCTTATCGTCGAAATTTATCGCAATCGCAGCTCGAAATCTGAGTAAAGCTTCACCACTGCAAGTCTGGCACCGAACAAGACAAAACAGAAACAATGGCTGCAGTATCTGATGACGTGTCCATGACTGAGGCACCAGGAGTAGGTGATGAGAGTCTAGCGCCAATGCAACGGATAACCATTCAAGAGCAACGAATTCGAATTGTAAGCTCTGATAGCTTGCGGACCCGGCACGATGGCTGAATTTATATAGCTTCCAGGTTCTACAGAGACTGCGGCGTCTTTCGAATTCAAGAATGAAGACCATACATTAGGAAATGCTTTGAGATATATAATCATGAAGAAGTATGTGAACAAGACCCCGCACCTCAATTTATTACCTTGTGTATTTCGTACAGAGTCCTAGAAAATGTCAACTGACAGATCACCTCTACAATAGTCCCGATGTCGAGTTCTGCGGCTACTCGATACCTCATCCCTCCGAAGCAGTCATGAACATCCGAATCCAAACATACGGTCAGTGTAGCGTTGTCTCACGACGAGAATGATGGCTAATGGGATCAAAGACAATACCACCGCAGTCCAAGCACTCGAAAAGGGTTTTGACGACCTGATAGACTTGTGTGATATTGTTGACGATAAGTTCAAGCAAGCAAGGCAACAATTTGCAAATAGAATGGAAGTATAATTAGAGGGGTATAGGCTAGGAAAAAGTCTGGCATTGCGTGGCGTATTGGCATGGAAAATTTCGAAGTTCGACTAGGTCTGTTGGGATATGTACAAAGCTATGATACGAGAATGAACGCTCAGTTGCGACCCTAGAGAGAGGTTAGTCTTTGCGAAAACTCGCACAATATATCATAGCATACCTCTAAAAAGCCACTCATGAAGTTCTCGGGTCGTCGTGCATTTGGATCCTCATCTGCTCGGAAGTATTTGAGGATATGTGGTAGTTGTTTCCAGTAGTTTAGCGTTTCCTGCAGAGCTTGGTGTTAGCAAAATGTGCTCTGCTTCCTTCAAGCATTCCCCTCTGCTGCTTCGCCAAACCAACAATCTCCTCAAAGCTGCCTATATATTCCTCGATCGAATATTCCAAAGCTCAGGATATCCTCTTTCTCTCACATCAACAGAAGTCCTACGAACCTGATATTCCGCATGACTCTGGAACAATAACATATCCACAACTCCAATCTGATTCACATATCTATGTCTCTCAAACTCCTGCCGCATCTTCGTCCTCAACTGTGCCACGGGGATACTGAGCGAGTACATCGTCTGGATTTCTGGTGCCTTTGTCTCGTCAGCTTGGGATTCTCTAATACCGCTAATCTTCTCCTAAGCCTCTCGCAAGCTTATTTTAACGGTTATATTGAGCTTATCTCGGCGTATTCTTCCTCTCCGTGGTACCGCTGTGTCAAGGGGGATGCAGGAAGACCTACAGATCTGATCCACTCCCGATAGCTCCTCAACACCCTCCTCTTCGCATCAGGCCAATTGACCGCTACACCCAATTGTTAGCACTAATTTGCACACCAAGACCTCAATTAAACCCTTTAACATACACTGGCGCGTCCGCTGCGCGAGATAAGTAGGATTGATGACCATCGTGCTGTTCTGGTGCTGCTGTCTACCAGCAGTTGTCGTTCGAGAGCTCGGATGAGGTGGGCTAGAACGGATCACGTGCGCATATTAGAATCGACGAGGCGAGAAGGCTGAGAAATTGGTATTTCAAGGCTTCTGCCCGACCACGAAACAAACGACACACCATCTCTCTGCACAACAACCTCGCCATCTCCTAATAGTCACCTTCTACGGCCAGGAACGAAATACTACAGCTAGGGAAGTAATCGGCAGAAGACAAGATGCCAGCCATTCGCCACGCCTCGAAGCGCAAGGCCCCTCCAGCGGGCTTCAGCGACATAGAAGACGACCTGCTAATCTTCTCCAACAAGATGAAAGATGCCGAAAACGCACCTACAACCAATGTACCTAGACATCAAGTACACTGGCCTATCTTTCAGATCTCTCACCAGAGGAGCAGATACGTGTATGAGCTGTACTACGAGAAGGAAGCCATATCGAAGGAATTATATGAGTGGTTACTCAAGAATGGGTATGCGGATAAGATGCTGATTGCGAAATGGAAGAAGACGGGATATGAAAAGGTATGTTTATCTTTCACGTATGCTAGGGAGGAAGGAACTAACTAGTTACAGTTATGCTGCCTACGGTGTGTGCAAACAAAAGAGACGAACTTCAACTCTACGTGTATATGCCGAGTACCGAAGGCACAAATGAAGGAGGACCAGGCGGTTGAGTGCGTAAGCTGTGGATGCAGAGGCTGTGCCTCCAGTGACTAGAGGCCCGTTAGAGTGGAGAAGGAGAGACACTGGAGCATATCATGGTATGTCAAGGAGGCACACGAGAACAACGTCAGAAAAGAAAAGCGTTCTTCCCGCCGGCATACAATGAGAGAAACGTTGCGGCACTTAAAGATACCATCATCGGCGTTTGGGAAAAGGAAACGAGCATCACCTACTTGGAGGGCTCGGAGGAATCGTCATTGTCTTTGGCGTTTCTGAACATTGTTTCTGTAATAGAGAGGCACATTTTGCAGTCCTCTGCTGATCATCGAGCAGATATCACGAAGCAACGCAGAGGCACATGGCCTTCCATTGCACAACACGAATTTCATGATTTCTTCTGTAATTCTACTTTATCGATGAACTTTCGCCTTCGGCAGACAACATTTGTTGTCTATAATGCAGATTGTACGAAGACCCAGTGGTCGTGTGAGCTGTCCAAGCTTCAACCTTCTACAAAATTGTATCAAGCACGGCACTATGTCAGGCATGTAGTGTTACCATATTTCTTTACTCACCTTAACTGAGAGACATGTCTACCTGCTAGGTGAAACTTGGAACGAGTGCTCACTCCACACGCTCTAGAAGCATGGATCGGGCTACATTTCCACTTTTCAAATGGAAAAATTGCTAGTTTCAAGAACGTCCTGTCTGTGTTTGCCATCAGCAGATTTGTTCGGAGGCATGAATGAGGTGCATCTGTTCATCGAATGGTCATTATCAACTGGACTATATGCTCCAGCCGTCCAGTCGTACGAGCCTGGCTGCAGTTTGATGAGTCAAGACTCACAGATTCCTACTCTTTGGCGGTCTGGCTTCAGAATGACACCTGTGCTTTTCTTTTCGTACACCTGTTCTATTGGACGCAGAATGTTGACAATTTTGGGTTATTGCTGAATTGTGTGGCGGGCCGCCACTATCTCAAGGCGACGAAAAAGGGCTAATATTGGACGAAAAGAGATCTAGATCTCCGGAAATATCTGCCTAACACGGCACGAAGATAGGAAAACGAGGGCTTTTCCAGATGACAAGCATTCGAACAATATCAGAGCAGGAAATATATGCCATATAGGACCTACATCAACAGTCGATATAAGTATTCGTTTCTGCTGACCAAGAACTAGCCGTGACGATAAATCCAAGCGATGGAAAGTGAGTTGCGGTCGATAAAAAATGGTGATCTGAATGGTTAAGGACCGTCTCGGAAATAATGAGAGTGAATTTCGACGTCAAATCCCGTTCAAGAACTCAATGCTCTATGAATACGAGTATTGCATTCAGCCCATACATCGACTATATACGGGCACCATCGTGGATGTTTTGGCCCCCACGTGCAACACGACGTTCTAGAATTGGAAGCTCCAGTCGAAGCTTTGGGGAACGTCTCCTTGGACTAGGTCTAATGAACCACCCGGAAGAGTCAAAAGCGACCCGGGTCGACTTTACATCCCCGGAACTGTGCTCCTCGGTTCCTTGGACCGAGCCGCTTCTATGATTGGTATGGCCTGAACGGCGGTGAGTTGAGGTCGATCATTTTGCTGGGCCAGATCCCCCCTTTTATCGGTGATCGGACCCCACGTGCAGAACCGAAAACGTGGGGGGCCCGAGTTCTCGGGCTTTTGTGGTGGCGGTGTAAGAGATGCAATCCAACATCTACCAGTCGTAGGGCAGAGAATTGGGGGCAGCGTATCACCCACACAGAGGCTCAAGTAGAAGTCGATCACAAGGCCAAGTTTGAGAATGGGTCCCCGGACGTGGTTGCAGACTTAGTCCCAAAGGAGTGAGACAAGTGCTCACGTGCATGTGTACCAGTTCCGGTAGAGGTCAAACACATTTCTAAAGGGAAGAAATAATGTCAAAGCCGACCCAGACACCTGGACTACGGTACGTAATGTGATACCTGGCTCAGTATAAAACATTTATGTTGGGGGTTGTGGTCAGCCCACGTTGTACTGCAGGGAGAAAAATAGTACTCCGCATTGCATGTTGCACGGTACATCTCACGCGGACACTTTCTCTGATTGCTCATTTCCTTTCAGGTTATAAGAGTTTGTTGACCGCCCCGAATCATTCTTTCATTCTCATACATTTAATTTCATGCGTCTGCTATTGAAGAGCGCCATTGAAACAATTCACGGTCAGATATCCAGCAGACAAGGGAGAGCACATATCCTCTCCACAGAACCTCCTTAGGCCCAGCACCAACTTCCTTCGAGCATTTCTATTCCATACTTCCTATTTGCTACCCCTAGTACGGCCAGACAGACATTCATCCTCAGCTTCATCATTCAAAGCAGTGCTCATCTATCAACATCCACATCAGCTATGCCTGCCGTTACTACAGACACCTTGTCGCCCATCGACTCCAACCAGGACCTGGCCCAAGCCACCAACGGAAGCAGCGGAACAACATCGACTCCCGAATCCGACTCGTGCTTGATCTCAGCCACCAACACCACCCTTTTCATTAGACCAGAACTCACCTATCCACCTCCACTCCGCTTCTACTTCGCCTACGGTTCCAACCTCTCTCTCACGCAAATGTCCCGTCGCTGCCCTACAGCCACCTACACCTCCTTCGGTATCCTTCGCAACCACACCTGGAAGATTGGTCCCCGAGGATACGCCAACGTCGTTCCTTCCAGCGTCTCATGCTCTCCTTCCAGCTCTCTCCAGAAATCCGGATACGCAAACAAACCCGTCGTCTACGGCGCACTCTACGCGCTTCAACCCAGCGACGAGGAAGCGCTCGACTACGCCGAGGGAGTCCCGTTCGCGTACGAGAAACGGGATCTGTTCATTGAGATCCTTTCCGTGACTGATTCCAGCTCGGCAGAGGTGAGAGTTGGTCAGATGGTGAAAGCGTTGGTGTATGTTGATGTGAAGAGGACGGGAGACGGGATCTGTAGGGAGGAGTATTTGTTGAGGATGAATCGGAGTATTAGGGATGGCAAGAAGATGGGTATGCCAGACTGGTATATTAGGGATGTGATGAGGAAGGGTGTTAGGGAGGAGCCAATTCCGGCTGAGGACGAAATGCCTGAGTAAGTTTTGTTTTTGCCTCTCTTTTGGAGGTTTCTTCATGAAGTTGGGTGGAATTTAGCGAAGTTAGGTCTATTTGGGAATATTGATAGCTGCTAGACTTGTTGATTTTCATTGATTACTTTATTTCCTTATATGATTCTTGCTAACTTCGCTTAAGTCCATTCCACCCAGGAATCTTGTACTAAAGATCCAACAACGGAGGTGATGATCGAAGATGCAAGTAGAAGAAAAAGGGTCTTGGAATCAAAAATAGACAATTGATGCGGGTAAAAAAAAGAATAAAGGGAATTGCAAAGGTTGAAGCTTCAGTATTAATAATGTACCCTACAGTGTGCGTAACGACGTTGAATAAACTTAGTTATAGGAGTTTCGGTGTTTGAGCTCAGTATTCATTTAAATCGAACATGTTTCTCGCTGCTCACATGGAATCTACGAATATATTTGCGCCTCGCAATGCCACCGCATTCTAAGTACAACAAAATGACAAGCCTGAAAGAAACCAAGAAATCCGATTCCCAGAAACCCCATTCGTGCTCATCATCAAGGTTTCAAGTGACCTTGTGCTCAAAATCATCTTCGCGTCCGGATACGTAGCGATACGTTCGATCCGAAACGAGCTGCTAGGGTATCTATCACTGCCTAACACACTCCACAACATACAATCAGCGACTAGCTCACTTGTCTCAAACCAAAACACCGGAAAAAAAGAGACAGATAATATAGAGAAGAATAAACCTCACTTCAAAACCCCCTAACATCCGATCAAAGATATCAGTTCCGAGTGGACACCCATCATACTCCCCACCATCCTTCCCGAACTTCGATTCCAGAGCCGAAGTCGATTGATCCGCATATCCAGAAGTGTTCCCCACGGCAGCCATGTGATATACATCATAGCCCAACTCTTCGAGAGCTGTTTCCAAAGCTATCTCCCCATCAGCCAAAATGCAACACCTTCAGCTTCAGAACCGGATAAGAAACAGACACAAAATCCAGTGGAGTAAGATAAGCAGATACAGCCGGGGAAAACGAACAATAAGACCCCATCCAACAAAATCCCAAGAAAAGAATTCGCATCTCTCTTGTCTACCTTCTCATTCTCATCCTCTTCTCCATCACTACCTCCATCTCACATCCCGATACCGCCATACCCCAACCCTCCCCTCCCCAAACTCCCCCAATCCGACTCAAACCCCAACACACACCACTCCCTCCCCCTCACACCCCTCAAACCAAAACCGCAACCGCAAGTCTTACTTCAAATCCGTTTCTGCGCCCTCGTCCTACTCCCCGTCCTCGCGAACCCAATCACATACACGCCCTTAACCGCCACACAAAGAACCGCCAATAAAATCGTCGAGTAGAGATACTCCAGTGCGTTTTTGAACATCTCTTTTCCTCCTCTCTCTTTCCTTCCTGTCAAACCTGTATTTATATTGAGATTTGGATTTGTTAGAGGGGAGGGAAGTTAGGGTAAGGATGAAGTGGTTTGAGAGAGGAAGACAAGCGAGGAAGACCGGAGGGCAGGGCCAAGAGCGAGCTTCGCTAAGGTACGGGCGGGAATAAGGATGATAGGAGCGACCTTCCTATTTAGGCGGAGTTTGGATTCGCGATTTTTGTGGATAGAGTAAAATTGATTAAGAAGAGAGGTATTGTACAATGCTTATTATGATCGAACGGGCATTTCAATAAGAAAGCCTATATCTAGAAAAAGTCTCAACAGCGAATAGAGATGGGACGTGAGAAGGAATGCATGCGTTTTGAGCAGTTAAAGGAAGGAAGAAGAGGACGATGTCAAAGCTCTTGGTATTGCTTAATAGCTACAGGATTACTTGGATATCAATCAATCATACAGCTCCTCTCATCTCCATCTCTAGGTATAGCTCAAGCTCAAGGCCAAGCTCCTCCAAGTTCATCCATCCACCACAACGATCGCCAATCAACCAACGATCCATCATCAGACATTATGTCAAGGTATGTCCACTGAAAAATCAAATGCTCTCGGCCCATCTCTCATACGCCATGCTATGCTTGTACTCCAGGGAAAGAAATCCCTAATCAAATGCCATATCAAATTGGGAAATGGACAATTGATGACATCTCCCAAATGCAAAGAGAACACCACCCAATTCGAAAACTCCGGTAGATGAGTCAAATCCATGCCATCCAACTCACCCATCTTGTAATGCATCCATACCATACCATTCCATAATCATCCATTCATCGTACGCCTTAAAATGCAAGTCCATCCTTCCGGATCCAAATGAACGAAGTGACAAAACCTACGCACGCTCAAGACTCCAATGCGCCAAACAACTTCCTCTCGCTCTCTGCTAATTCAAAGTATTTCTCGTTCTCGGCCGGTAATTGCAATTCTGGCAACGTGGGGAGTTCCGGGCGAACAGCCGTATCCGCGCCATCCAACTCCTCAATGCTCGTACCATCTAATTCGTGTATTCTCACCGCCGCCAGGCTACCCTCCAACTCGGCATGAGGTCTCTCCGCACTCGATCTCATGCTTGATCTCCCGTCTTCGTCTTCTGGCAAGAACTCTTTCAGTTCCGTCGCAAATTTGACATTCTTTCCACTGCTATTTGGACGCGAACCTGGAAGCATATGCGCTTCGACCGGATCCTTAAGTTCGATTCTCGGTGTCGTGTTACTCTTCACCTGCTCCACAATTGTGAGGTCGCTAATCGCAGTCGACGGTCTCAATGCCTCCTTGTCCATCATAGAGTCAGCTTCCTCCATTGATTCATAGCCTGGGACCCCAGTTTCAATATTTTGATTACGTTCCAAGAGCTTCTGTACTCGAAGCATTTGGAATTCCCATTTCTCGCCTAGGATCCGGGCTATGGCTTCGAGATCCTGTGGTGTAAGATCTGGTTTCGACTTTTTAATACCAATGCCAAACTCGTTGAGCTTTTGACGGAGGTGGCTCTGATGCTTGTAAGCGTCCTTCCCAGGGGCAGTGATCATGGGGACGTGAGATTCCAAGGTGCTGAGGTGCAATTGCTTTAGAGCATTAAAGCCATCGAATTTCATAAATGGAAGTGTGAGTAACTTGTAGTTCTTCGCGAGTGCATTGACGATAGACGTGTATCCTTGAAGCGTGATGTCGTTATGCTCACAGAAAATATGCCTCAGACCCGTGTTTTGTTCAATGACAGATGCAAGGGTGTCGGCACCTCTGATGCCCAGATTCTGGTGCTCAATTCGCAGCATCTTAAGAGTTGTGTTTCCAACCAGACCGGTCAAAGCATAAGTAAGACCAATGCCAAAACGAGTGGTTTCAAGATGGGACTGCTCTCCGGAAATGTCGAACTCCTCTAATGTCTTGTTATCCTGGAATAGTAATCTCAACTCCTCACAAGTGTCATCATTTGCATCTTGTGGTAAGGACGCCTTCGAAATGTCCAAGCAGCGGATCGTCTTGTTAAAGCGTAGAGCTCTCAACAGCTGCCTGAAATGGTCTTCCTTCTCGAACTCAATCATGCGCATGTAGAACTTGGTGGGTGCATTTTGAATCGTAATGGCTTTGATGATTTCGGCAATGCCACGTTCAAGTTTGTTCGAATCAACATGTAACTCCATGTCACGGACCTCACCTGGCTTTCTGCACATAGCATGCATAAGAAATGCTACATCGGAGCCAGTCAAATTGCACTGATCCAAATGGAGGATACGAAGATTATCCGAAGCTTCGCTTGCTAGATAAGTTGAAATCGCATCGAGAGTGTTTGCGTTGATCTAGTTCTGTCAGCAAAATTTTCACAACGGCTCCGTGCAAACGTACTGCAATTCCATCTAGATGCAACTCCTCGAGCTTCCAAGTTAGCATTACGTCTAGAATAAATATCGACTCCTTGCTAGTTGTCCAGAATGTCCTAGAGAGATTGATTCTTCGCAGCTTTGTGTAGCGGCTCATAGATCTTTGGAAGGTTTCGAGGTTGATACGCCCCGGATTCATCGATATGTTGATACATTCCATGGTGGCATATTGTCGTTCTAGATGGGTGATAATCTGCATGATAAGTCTATCATTCAACTTGCACCGAGACATTTCAATAGCTCTGAACTTTGACTGTGGTTTCTGTAATGCCACCAGCATGTAGTCGAGATCGGTCTCACCCAGCTCAGTGCCGTTCAGAATGAGCCAAGTAACACTGGAGAGTTCAAAGGGACCTAGAGGCATCAACGGCGCAACAAGTTCGCATCCTGGATCTCTGTCCTTGGTCTCTCCTTCAATGTCAAAAGTATCTCTGGGTTTTCTTTTGGGCAAACAATCGGCAAAATCCAATCTCTTTAGTCGGTAAGACTTCAGGATCAGCGCTTGAATTTCCAAGTAAAGCAGAGATCTGCTCTTGGGGCTGAAATTCAAGTACTTCTGAAGATCGAGACCCCCACGAGTGCTGGTCGCGACATGCTCATATCCAGCCTCATCATAAACAGTGTGCAGGTCGTGCAAGTTGAGGCCTCGGAAAGATATGGATTTGAAGATTTCGTTGTATCTCAAAGCTCGAAAAACTGCCAGCAATTCGAGTGCCGAGTACCTCTTCCCGAATCGAGGGGCACGTAAGCGGAACTCCGGACCATCTTCAGCTTCTTCGTCAATTGAGTATTGGACTTTCGTGGGATTGCAATCGTACGCCATCATGTATGCAACGAGTGTTCGCTCAAAGTTACCAAGATCGTCATCGGGCTTTACGAGTATGTCGCCAGCATTGGCAATCATTCTTGGGCCTCTGTAATTGTAGGTGGTATCGAGCCATAGAGGTTTGAGGTAGTGAAACATTCGAATGATTGCATAACCAATGTCCGGGTTGGCAGCGCCAGCTAGTTCCAGAATCTCGGCCAACATCAAGGGTTTCCTAAACTCAAGCTCGAATCGGTCGTCATCGTAATTGACCCAAACTCTCGCCAAAGATATAATACCAAAGGAGGCTCGACTCTTCTTCGGATTGAGGAGTTCCTTCGACGAGTTGTGGAAGTCGGGAAGCGGGATGAGGTGAACAAGATTGATACCAACTACCAGATAGAGAATTGAATTTCCTACTTTCTGTAAGTCATCCTGTGATGCCCTGAGGCCTTTGTAGGCAGACAATCTTCGCACTACTCGAAAGAGTTGGAAGCACTGAGGGCTATAATCGTCCGCAGCCTCAACCGCAGCCACCAGATAACGAATGACTCTTTGGGGATAAGGCTCCGTCATGAGCAAGCGCGCCTTCTGAGCAGCGCCTCGAATAGAAGTGTGCCAAAGATCTGCCTCTTTGGGATCCTGAAGGATAAGCTGAAGAGATCCAGCGCCATGAACCTCTTCATCCAGATAGACCACATCGGTTGTGAAGTAGGGACGGCCATCCTCAACCTTATACACGGTGACAATCTGTTGCAGTGGGATTCGGTTTTCATTATCGGCTGATGCATGAGAGCCTGTCGACTGAACTTCTTGCAGCGAACCTATCGAAGTCGAAGATGGATGTCGCGCACGACCAAACTGACCTGGAATGGATGGAAATGTCTCGCCGGCGCGAGCCTGGCTTTTGAATCGCACGAGATGAGTCTCCGTCAACACCAAGTATTCTTTCTTCTTCCTGAACATGCCACTCGTGGTCTGAATTTCGCCATGATATAGTACACGTCTGCTGAACGAGGAAGGCATCTTGTCTGAGTTTGTGGGTGAAACTGGTGTTCCTGAAGCCAGGTTATCCTCGTCTACTTCTGCGACGTGTACGGTTGATTTTCTGCCAAGGGAGCCGAAGATCGAGGCGGGTCTGCCCTTTTGTAGAGTTCGGGGTCGCAGTTTGGGTGAATCAAGAGAACCGCCGCTCTTTACAGGACTCAATCCATATTCATGTACATCCGGGTTAGGGGCAGGACCTAATCCAAAGATTGAAGACCGCTTTCCCAACTTCTTCTTTTCCTTCTTATCACCTTCCTCTGCGTTTATGTTGCCAACATCGGTGTTGATTTGTGGAAGCTTTGCGGTTGATGCTCTTGACAAAGGATTGAAGCTCTTCCGCCGACCACTGCTTCCACCCTCCTTGGCCAAGGGCGCCATTGTGTTTCAATGGTATCTGGTGTCCGCAAGTCTGCGATACCGATCCGCGAGACAGGTAGAAGTGATCAGATCTATGGCAAGGTCATTGGCAGACGAGTTGTGCTGAAATGCGGGAGCACTAGAAGAAGCTTCGGGTTCTAGACGTCAGCCAGAAGCTCTAAGCCTTCAGCTAGAATGGCGAAAGGTGAACGCGTACGCAGATGTTTTCAAGAGCAGGTCAGGTAGATGGTGCTATGTGCTCGTGCTTGGCCCCGGAGCGAGATACCGAGGTTCTGTGAAGTGGTACGAGATGGCAAGATGGCAAGATGGCAAGGAACGTGATTGAAAAGCAATGCAACCGCCGAGTCCAAGAAGTTGGAGAGAGATGGAAATTGGGATCAGAACCACATGGAAAAAAGCCCGCAGCGTAATTGGTCGCCGTGACGATGTATGATGTCGTTGAGCTAAGTGAGGGTGACGGGGCGATTGTTGGAAGCTAATGCAAGGCACGAGGTCACCAGAAAGTCTGGAGGTCTCTGGCTCCGCGCAGACACGCAATGAACGAGAGAAAGAAAGGAAGCAATTCAGAGGTTGAAGTGGATGAGGTGTGAATTGAGTGAGTACTGTACTATGTATGGTCTATGTTTTCTAAGTGCCCGTCCGGGTCCCTTGTGCTTCCGGGAGAGATGGCGGGCTAGGATGCAGTGCTCGCCACTGCTGGCGCAGGGTTGCGACTTGCACTGCCAAGCTTGGCCGGCACTGACCCCACTTGCCGCAAAGACATTCGTGTGATTGGCGTGGGGCAGCGACTGGCAGCCTTTCTAATGATAGAATCCCTGTCGCCACCCCATCGGCCCAGGTCCTTCCCAGCCGGATGGGATGATGTGAATGTCGCTGTGGCCTCCAGCAGTGAGACAAGCTGCGAAAATACGAGGCGACTTCGAGATAGCCTCACAAGAGTCCCGAGTGGGCCGGGTGGAGATGTTGCCCCCATCTAGGAAGCTCCATTGGTGTCCTGTTACCTGTACCAAGTATATTCTTGTCCATCCAAAGCTTGGAGCCATCTGTGGCTGGTGCCCGTGTTTCGCGGCTGATGGTTTCATGGGTGGGTTTCAGAGAGATCTTCTTTGTCGATCAGATGCCCGCGATCCACCTCATCAAACATCAAACAAATTTCCCTCCTGTCAATCACTGCGTCATTGTTCAGCTAGGACTCTAGACAGGGAGCGTCAGATGCCATCAGGCAGTCAATCCGCAAGACATAATCTGATTTTGAATTTCTTCCCACTTCCTTTCCAACAGGAGTAAGAACTCATCATAAAGATTAGCAATCGCAACTCAAGACATGTCTCAAGCTGAAATATAGCAGTTACTATCTCATCTTGGTTGCTCCAGGCGACGTTTTCTCTGCATCATATTCCGAGACTGGACCGTTGGTACGTACACCTCTGTTTTAGATGCACCATCATCCACTGCCCTCAAAGACCATCTCAGTTCAACTAAAAACTTCTCATTAGCGCCCCTATATCATTTAAATTCTCCTCTTCTGATATCCTCAAAGAGAAGACCCTCCATACACCTCAGGCACGCACCCATTCCACTCTCGCGCACAATGGCCGTCTGCAACATTTCCACTAAGCTTCAAGACACTCCAATACCCTTCAGACACAACTCAACACTCAACAGTCGCACCAAAACACAAGAACCTCCAGCGTCGAACAATCCCCACTCTCCTCCTCCTCCCTCCACCCAACACCTCAAAACCGCTCCCGACACCAACTCCATCCCCATCCCCATCAGCAGCCACAACGCCTCCAAAACCCAGCATCAAAAACCCACCAATCACAATCAACTCAAACCAACCACAACCACAACCCCGCACCATCAAGCCACACACACGCCTCTTCCAGAATCCAGACAGACCCCAACATCACGATTTGCTATCTTTCCTCCTCCATTTATCTCTTTCAGGACTGTAGCACCCTGGTCAACAGCTTTCTACTTGCTCGTTGTCCTATCCTATATATGTATACTGAATAGCAAAATCAATTTCAAGAGATAGGCTTAGGAATAAAGATATCTCAAGTGGGAACAGTGTAATTTTTTTACCGGAAACAATTTTATATATTTTGCTCACATGTGTGCGTGGTTGTCTTGACAAATATATATGTTGTCGAAAGACCTCCTGCGGCCGCTCACTTGCTAAGCGAGGGGGTGACGGTAGGTAACCCTGGTCTGGAGAGCAAGGCAAGGAGATTCACGCAGTGTGTAGAAAAATGCGTTTGATATATATATGGATCTAGTCAGGTCTTCATATCTTCATTCATGGTATCAGTATCTAATTCTACACCTGGATCCATACTCCCCGTTCATTCATCTGATGTGATCGATCCATTACTCCACCGAATTCGCATTCTCCTCCTCATTTCATTACCAACCAGTGATAAAACACCAACACCGGCCCATGCATCTATGCTCCATCCACCTACCACCCATCCACCCTAGATCCAGGCGGAGAATGAAAAATTGCGGCCGTTGGTATAAAGAAGTGTATACAAGAAAAATGGTACCTATCCATCACTTCGCCTTCCCCATAGTAGAGATTGCCGCCATATTCCATGCTATGCAATGTCCAGCGCTTGCAAATGCAATTCATATTTTTGAAGAAAAAAAACCCCCAGCAATCTGTTTCATCAATCATCCATTTTCCTCCAGTGGTGGTTCGTTAGATGTCCCTCGTCATCTTCAAGTCATAGGGTTCAGGAAAGGGCTGAAAAGCAGTTCCTCAGCACTTGGCCGCTTCGTATGCTCAACCTCAAAGGCTGACTTCAGGAAAGTCTTAGCTTCTTCGCTAGCATGGTCTGGAATAGTTGGACTGATCTTGGCACCACCAATCTTGAAGATAGCTTGCAATTGAGAGCAGTCAGGGAAGGGATGAGTGCCGGTCATCATCTCCACGACAAGGCAGCCAAGGGACCAAATGTCGGCCTTGCGAGTGTATGAAGTCTGTTTGACGACCTCAGGGGCCATCCAGAAGACCGAACCTTGTAACGAGGGTCGGTTCTTATTGCTGCCTGCGCCATTCAGGAGATTAGAGGCCTCGATCTTTTTTGAGATGCCGAAATCAGAGATCTTGATGCCACCTTTGTTGTCAACGAGTATGTTAGCACCTTTAATGTCGCGATGAATGATCTCTCGACCATGAAGGTATGCGAGTCCTGTGACGATTTGGCGGACGAAGTTCCGGATAAGCGGTTCTCGAAGTGCTCCGTAGGAGTTCAACATAGTTTGAACTGATCCACCGGGCACGTACTCGAGGAAAATGTTGAGGTGCTCGGCTGATGAGCTAGCTCCCAGGTACTGCACAATGTTGGGGTGTTGAAGGTCTCTGAGAAGACTGATTTCTCGTTTCAAAGCATCAATCATGCTCTTCTTCCTGGCATCGCTAGCACTGTTTGCCCCAGGTGATGGGGTCTCAACTTGCTTCACAGCCAAAAGTTCTCCCGTCACTGCATGAAGTGCTAGATAGACACTTCCGAAAGATCCTTGACCAATGAGCGCACCTTTCATCCACTTGCTGTCGTCCCAGGAGTCTCCGGCCAAGAAGCTCTGAAGCTCTTGATCTTCATCCTCTCCATCATCATTCAGTGCTTGACTTATATCCCTCAGCGAACCACCATTTTCGGTGCTTCCGTCCTCAAAGTAGCTTTGTTGGATCACATTTCCATCTGGATCGGTAACATTGACATTAGTCGTGTCTGATCCGCTGTCGAAAGAGACGTATGACTTCCTGTTTGGCTCTATTGGGGACTCTTCTTGCACACGTTCAAGCATTGATGACGCCACCGAATCTCTGTAGCGGTTACTGTTACCTCTTGACAGGTCCAAAGGTCTGACTTTAGCAAGTTGACTGCTTCCGCTGAGCCAGGTGTCTGCAATTGTGGGCATGGGTGGGGCATCGGCGACGCTGGAGGTGAAACTCAGGTTGCTAGCGACGCTGAGACGGCTGTTGACTTTGCTGAGTCGAGTGGATCTCCGCAATGACAATCTTGCTGTACGATCGATCTCTTCCCGAGGATGATCTGGGAAGTATGTTGTCAAATCCGATGTAATCAATTCGCTCGGAGGTCTTTGACCAAAGAATTGTCGAAGGACACCATTTTTCCCTTGCTTATGCCTGGCTGTATCTCTTGGTCGCTCTACTGAAGGCGGTCGTTCCAGATCCTTTGCGGCGTTTCTAACATTTATCTCCCGCTCGCCAGCAGATACAGCAGAACCTGTAGATTGAAATGATGCCGGTGACAGCGGATGCTGTAGTCCATCATTCCAGGTCTCTCCAAGAACTTTCTGAACTTTTAGCTGACTTCGTTTGTCGACATTTTCAAGGAGCCGCGAATGGTTGGCAGCACTCTCTTCCATAGCAATACCTGCAGCCCGTTGCAGCTCGGCTTCGCCGGGCTCTCCAGAATGAATTTTTCTCAAGATCAATCGATTACGTTCCGGTCTCTTTTGATCCTTGATAATTCGCCATAGCTCAGTCTCAGGCAACCGCCGACACTGGTTGGGGTCAGCCTCGAGACCAGACAGGACCCAAAAGCAGTAATTCCTGTCATGGTCCTCTCTGTATCCAAACTTCCTTAGCGTTAATCTCATAACCTCGTCGCAAGAAGAACAATCGACAACACGGACGACTTTCGTGACTCCTCCAGATGAAATTACCCTAATCATGTCCTGGTTCTGTGGTAACTGTGCCATTAAAGAGCCATCGATACTTCCATTTCCTCGGTTGTGATGGTGTATGAGGCGTGCAGTCTGTGGCGTGTCACCAGGAGTACCAGGTCTTCTGCCGCTTATAGTAGCAGCGCTCGAGGGAACGCTCGCTCCATTGAAATATCCTTGTGCATTTTCTCGTCTTGTCATCTCTGCCGGACTCATAACACCATATCTCTGTTGTCTTACAGCTCGAGCTTCGGATGCTAGAGGTGAGTTTGGTCGCGAAGGGGGCTTGCTGACATTTTCGGGAATAGCAGTGCCAGGGATGAAATCAATTTGTCTTGACCACCTTTTGTTAGCTGGTGGAGTGGGTATTGCTCGACTTCCTGAATTGGGAGGACGAGGTGATCCTGATGAAGAAGGTGTATAGGCATCGAGACCGGCAAAGGAATCCTAGTGATATCAGTACGAACTATATATCGACGAGAGCTCTCTCATATGAAAACACATACCCTATTCCGCTTCTTCTGATTCGCATATGCTTTTGTCCGAAGTTTCTTGATATTCAGAAATAATCGTACGCGATCTCCTATCTTGTCGATACCCATCTCCTGAAGCACAGCTTTATCCATCTCCAGCAGGTTCTCGCCATTGATGTTGTTCTTTCGAAATAATTTCTCATACTCTCCGCAGTTGACACTGATTAGCCAATCACATACACGCTCCTCGTTCCAATTCTTTGCTGACTCCGGCCCTTCGACATCGGAAAATTCGGATTCTGTTGGGCTAGCGAAGGACTGATTCGAGTTCATCATGGCCGGTACCCGTCGACTTGACTGGATGGTGGTTTGTGCAGACGACGCAGAGAGGTTGGACGAACTCGATACCATGGGCGCCGGGAAGGGCGACTTGGAAGCTAACATGGCCATCGTGAGGAATGCTAATTACGCATGGAGGTTGAGGGACTGCTGAAGCAATTGGGTATATGCAGTCGTCCTAGTTGGGATGAAAATCAAACTGCAGATGCAATGGGGAAAGAGCGAGGCTTTGGACGATATAAAGCGTCCCTGTGTAATGGATCGGCTGACGTCGGGGGATGTCCTAGAATGGCCGTGATCTCTGGTGCTGTTTTTCCTAGATCTCAGAAGTGGAGTGATGGCTCGTAGTTTCGTATGCTGAGCAGAGAGACGTGGAGTTTCGAGACAGAGGCAGTGAAGATGAGGGAAGGTGGACCTTGAGCGCGAAGTGCAGGAGTGGAGCGCTTCAGCGTGGGCGTGTGTGCAATGCTACCGGAGCAAATTAATCCCCGACAGGACAATCAGCAGAAGACAAGAGGACTGCAGACGAGAAAAGGAAGGATGAATCACGATCACGAATGGAGGAGACGAAGCTAAGGAGGAAGAGGAGGAAGAGGAGGAGCGCGCGTGTGTGGTTCAGGAGTGTCGAAGGTCGAGTGTGCTGGCGCGGATGATTTTGCTTTGCTGCCCTTAGTGTGGATGAAGAATCGCGCCTTGCCCCGTCCTGAAACAACGAGGGCCGCGAACGAGCCAAGAGATGGGCAAACCACCCCGGCGACCAGAACCCAAGCTCAGGTCGACAAGCCTGACAAGCCTGACAAGCTCCCGCGCTGCGATACGACAGACAAATACAAATGATTTACGGTGCAGGCCAGGCAGCGCAGCGCACGCCGGCGACGCTTAGCTTGCTGCTGATGACAATTGCTGAACAAGAATCTTCGAGGGCTCACGGCTAGACGTCAATTCACGGCTCTCTCGGCTTCACGCGGCCATCGAGACACGGTACAGCAGAGGATAACAATTCGAGTTGGCGACGGACATGCGGAGGACGCAGAGGACGCAGAGGCTGAAGCTGCAGTGGATGGATATGAAGCTGGCTCTGTCGCCGTTGGACTCTGCTTCAAGCGTGTTGCACTACCGGTACCGTCTCTGATGCCCGTCCTCGTCCTGCGAGCTGCGAGCTGTCGACAGTTCTCAACAACTGCTCCAACCATCCGCAGACGCTGCATGCAGTTTCGTGACGGGCCGGCGGTCTCTGGCCTGTGGCCTCAATCATCAATGGCCTGCCCTTCTCGCCGCCACTTTTCGTTGATGGATCATGGATCATGGATCATGGGATATGCTGCTGGTTGGCCTCGCCGTCTGGCCCCTGGACCACCAAGCCGGACCAAGAAAGACGTCGAGGACGCTTTGTTTAGTGCTCCCACCAATGATGGTCGACCACCCGTCAATGCCTAAGTGGCGCCCGAATTAATTCGAAACATCAGCCCCAGCACCGCCTATCCAATCGCAGCCCCCCAGCCCCGGCATGACGAGATGTGTAACAGGAGCTGTTTTAAAGATGCGATTATCGACCGAAGAGGAAACATCCTAGGATCATCCAGACCATCCTGCACTGAAAGCAGAACACGAGCTAATGTCCGCTCCTTCAGACAACCAGATTTGCCAGCATATTGGGACGAGATGAATCATGAATGGGATCATGGATTCACGCGAGACGGAACATGATCATCTCTACGTGAGCTCACTCGATGGGCTGTGTTCATCTGAACATGTCGAGCCTGTCCCCAAACAAAGTGAAGGCAGTAACTATCCTCATTTCCCGTCCTCAATGCCATCGCGAACACGGTCTCGGAAGCCCCTGTCTTAAACTGTCAAACTGCAAACTCTAGCTGCTGATGGTGTCAGGCTGTCAGCAAACCAACAAGCTTCCGAAGATGTTTCTAGCTGATTTCTGTCAACGATTCAGAGCAGGTGAGTCGCGTCAGCCCCGCACTCAGACATGGCAGATCCTCTTAGGGGTAGTATCAAGAAATAGATGTTGTCATCGAGCGACTTCCACAGTGGTACAAATAAAAGCCATCTTATCTGATAGGAACCACTAAAAGAATATTCGAAACATCTTGAGCACGGCCAGACCAGGACCAAGGAAGCGACGCAACTGGGCCACACCTTAATGTTTCTTAAAGCACAGATACAGGAGCGGTCAAGTGGTGAAACAAAGGCGGCCACCCGACAACTCCCTAATCCTCAGCCCGATTTTGGTCTTGATTATTTTGAGTATCCTGCAAACCTGGGGACCATCTTCATCGAGGAACATCCCGGACCCAGTCTCGGGAACGAGCTTGTCCCAAAGCACATTTCTCATCTAGGCATTCCTAAGAACCTGGTACTTTGACGATTTTCAGCAACATACCTCTTTAGATCCCCTTCAGAGAGTCCGAGGCCTTCTGCAAACATCATGATCTCATAAATCAGTCCAGCAACATGCCATTGATCCGACTCGGAATGATTACTGCGTGGCTGCTGCGATACCCATGCTGACTAGGCATCGGCGATTGCTCCTTCATTGCCGTGCCGTATGCATGACATGGACCGCATGCCGAGATTGAGTATGAAGGCGAGTGACTGGCTGAGGACGTTTCACTCAATATTTGTTCACCAAAAATAGGTCCTCGCCAAATTGATAAAGTGGTTGATATGTCTCCTTCCGAGAGCATCCCCTTGTGTCACCTACAACATCTGAAGAACATCAAGTGCGGCTGACTACCTAGAAAGGGCATCCATTGGCTGTTTCTATTCCAGCTTCATTTGGACATCAGGCATCTTCAACATCCCTATCGTTGAATCGACTATCGAGATCTCCTTATCTAGGTTTGACAATATTTCAGGCTGAACACTAATGGATTTGTCGTATCAAATGGTAATCTCTGCGAAGGTGTCAGAGCAGAATGTTCTATTGACTGTGGAACTTCCTGGGCGGGAAATGTGCAGAATTTTCTGTGTCGGTTTGGGGCGTCCCAAGGAAGGATCTGGCCAAATTATGGCAAACTTGGGCACAGACAATCCGGGGACAGACTTTTCGGTTCTAGAAAGGATGGGTATCCTAATCGGAGACTGAGACTCCACAGCCTCTCAGAACGATATCCTAGCCGCCGAAGAGGACTAATTGTGTTCAAAGGATTAAGTTTCGTCAATGCAAATAACTTACAGTTTCAGCACGTTTACTTTGTACTGCTCATTTCAAGTTGCTCACTATTCGAAGTGTCGAGTATCTACGTAGATCAGCTGATTGACGTTCATGCAGTCGTTATCCTATAAATGAAGCGAGCTGCTTTTATCATGAACGAGGCACCACGATCCATAGTCGACTCAGCATCTGAGGTTACTCAATACTTTGTCGATCTTCATGAAAGTATGCATGTCCGCACCAAGACTCGTCGGGGTTCCAGGTCGGAAAGTAAGTTTGACGGGATACTAGACGTAACGTCACGCAAAAGGAACACGGTTCAGCTGCCTTTGCAACTCTACGAGCGTCTATATATGCGTAGTGCGTGACAATTATGATCTCCTCGAAGGAAATCTTCGAGGTATTTCGGTGTGCGCTGCAAGTCAGGAGTGGATGGTGAAGTGAATGTCACGAGCTTCAGAAACGAAGCTAGCTTGAGGGTCCTATCAAGACTGATCCTGATCTATGCAGAGATTTTGTAAAGTTAAATCTAGTGGGCACGACAGAAATTATAGTATATTTAATTATATCAATTCTATAAAATGTGATGATATCTTGTTGATGTCCACCAGGCTAATTTAGTAGTATGAGTCCAAATATGCATCGTCAGAACACATATAGCCAACTACTACACTAACCAAGAGAGCAAAAAGAACTTAAAATCATATTACAGTAGAGCAAAAATGATATCCGAATCTTCACCAAGTATATCTACCTAATGTGTTAGGGGGGTTTGAAAAGGTCACGTGATACGCGCTGCTAACAAGTCCATCCCGGCTACCGAATATGTAGCTTAAGCTTCCAACTTCAGCCTTTCGCAGCCTCGAAATCTCCCTAAGAACTATGAGGTAGCTTCACCACCCCACGGATGGCTCTCGACCCCTCGAACGGCTATGTAGCCGCACGAAGTCTACAAGACCTCAATGAGAATACGCTGCCAGTTTTCAATGTCGAGCGAGTGCAGCTCCAGTTCTCCATAGCATCCGACTTTGTGGCCGCGCAAGTCGCAAACAATGTCTTAGTGCTAGCTCTTTCGAATGGCAGGATTCTTCGAATAGATTTAGACAATCCTGCGGATATTGATGGTAGGAGGATGAAAATACTAAGCTCGTTCAGTCACTAAACTGTTTACAGATATTGACCTGCCGAAGAAGACGTCGGAAATTGGTGTCATACGGCGCATGTTCCTCGACCCCACCGCCTCACATCTTATTATATGTACGGCTCTCGGAGAGAATTATTACCTCCATACGCAATCACGGCAGCCCAGGCCCCTCTCTCGACTACGTGGGGTTTCGATAGAGTCGATAGCTTGGAATCCTGCGTTACCTACAACATCCACCAGGGAGATACTCATAGGGGCCTCGGATGGGAATATCTACGAAGCATACATCGAGACATCTACAGAGTTTTACAGAAAGGAGGATAAATATCTGAAGACTCTCCTCAAGTTGCCAGATGGACCTGTTACTGGACTCTGGGTGGATACTGTGGCAGACCCGCGAAAACAAGATGTTCGAAGAGTCCTGATTGCTACACAAAGCAGATTGTTGCACCTGATTGGGAAGATCGGCCGAGGAGGTCATGATGGCGGAACATCAATATTCACTCGACTCTTCGAGACGGAGCAACCTACCGTACATGAAATCTCGAGAGTTTCGAGCACAGCGAATTCGTCATTAGTCGTTTCTCCAGATGCTCCAGATTCCAACACACCAGAGAGCATAGCTACGGACCGCATATTTGCATGGCTCTCTTCTCAGGGAGTTTTCTACGGCCGCCTGCTCAGCGCACCCGCATCTGAGGAGCTAGGCAGCAAAGTATTCGCTGAGGGAAAGCTGCTACCTAGATCACAGTTGCCTGCTGTAGAAGCGCCAGGGGCTCGCAAAAAAGGCCCTATTGATACGATCGATTCGATCGCCTTGACGCAATGGCACATTTTGCATCTGGTTGGCACACGCGTCATTGCTGTCAATCGATTGGACGACACAGTAGTATTTGATCAAGTCGTCTTAGACCCAGGACAACAAGCTTTGGGACTCTTCGCAGATCAGCAGAAGAACACTTTCTGGCTCTTCACTGCTCAAGAGATCTATGAGATTGTGGCTACAGATGAAGATAGAGACGTCTGGAAAGTGATGTTGAAAACAGAGCATTTTGATGCGGCCTTGAAATATGCCAGAGGTCCAGCCCAAAAGGATGCTGTCGCGACAGCATCAGGTGATTACCTCATCAGTAAAGGCTCTTTTCTCGAAGCTGCGGGTGTGTATGGTAAGAGTAGCAAACCATTTGAGACGGTTGCATTGATATATGTCGACAACGATCAACAAGATGCGTTGCGAAAGTATCTACTCACGAAGATCACAATGTACAAGAAGTCGGCTACTATGCAACGGATCATGATTGCTAGTTGGCTGATGGAGATCTTTATGTCCAAGCTCAACTCACTTGACGATACCATTATCACAAAAGCTGAGCTTTCCGATACTCTCAATCCTGCCCAAACTCAAGATCAGCTCGAGATCATCCGAGCAGAGTTCCAGGAGTTTGTGAAAAGATACAAGTCAGACCTAGACAAGAAAACGACTTACGACATTATTAGCAGCCATGGAAGAGAAGATGAATTGCTTTTCTTTGCAAATGCTATCAATGATTACAACTATGTTCTTGGATATTGGATGCAGAGAGAACGGTGGAAGGAAGTGCTCGATGTTCTCAAGAAGCAGACAGAGCCCGAGATCTTCTACCGGTATAGCAGTGGCCTTATCACGCATGTAGCAACAGACCTTGTCGACATCTTGATGAGGCACTCAGATCTCAAACCACGTAATCTCATTCCTGCTCTACTGGCCTATGACCGAAATTTCGGAGGCCCATTGTCGCAGAACCAGGCTGTACGATACCTCCTTCACGTCATCAATCATCTTCACTCCGCTGATGCAGCGGTCCACAACACCCTAATCTCCATCTATGCCTCGCATCCCTCCAAGGACGAAACCGATCTTCTCTCCTACCTTGAATCCCAAGGCGACGAGCCCAGCTTCGACTCTGACTTTGCCCTCCGCCTCTGCATCCAACACTCGCGTGTGCAATCATGCGTGCACATCTACAGCACCATGGGACAATATCTTCAAGCCGTCGAGTTAGCCCTTGCACACTCTGAAATCGATCTTGCGTCCCTGGTCGCAGACCGGCCAGTCTCTAATCCCGCCTTGCGGAAGAAACTCTGGCTAGCCGTAGCCAAGAAGGTCATCTCCCAATCCAACGGCATCAAGACTGCCATCGAATTCTTGAAGCGATGCGATCTCCTAAAAATAGAAGATTTAATCCCATTCTTCCCTGACTTTGTAGTCATCGATGACTTCAAAGAGGAGATCTGCGCTGCTTTAGAAGATTATAGCCGGAATATCGATGCTTTAAAGAAAGAGATGGATGAATCTTCCCAAACTGCAACGAATATCAAGATTGATATCGCGGCATTAGATCATCGCTATGCGATTGTTGAGCCAGGGGAGAAGTGCTATATTTGCGGATTACCTTTGTTGAGTAGGCAATTCTTCGTCTTTCCTTGTCAGCATGCATTCCATAGCGATTGTCTGGGAAGAAAAGTCATGGAGCAAGTGGGGATCGGGAAGGGGAAGAGAATACGCGAGCTGCAGGGATTGATCAGTAAGGGAATGCTGGCTGGTGCGAAGAGGGAAAGGGCGATTGCCGAGTTGGATGGTTTGGTGGCTGGTGCTTGGTGAGTATTCTTTACATCTATCTTCATCTGCCTCTTTGACTCTTTGCTTCAGATGAGGTGTCAGCTAACATGGTTTCCATTAGCATACTCTGCAGCGACTTTGCAATCAAGCGCATAGATGAGCCATTCGTGCTCCCAACAGATGACAGAAATGAGTGGGCTTTATAATACAACACAACACAATTTAATACGGCCGTTTATGGCATCACCGTCCCATCATCGCCTCCGAATTCTTCGTTATCCTCGTGATTCCAGTCACCATTTCCTCGTTTCACTTCAGCGAAGCTAAGATCCTCAACCTAGTTGCTGAAATCAGTCACCGAATCCTCTTGTCAATCAACATACTCACCTACCTCAAATTTTTAAATTTTTTTTTTTTTTTTTGACTTTTCATCCTATCCCATCCCATCCCATCCTACCCCAACTCACCCCTCCCAGCCCTCCTCGAACTCGAATCATTAACATTCTCCTTCCAACACGCATCCTCAAATCTCTCCCTCCTCACACACTCCTCGCATTTCTTCATCTCCCACACCCGTCGCTTGCCTTCGTAGTCTTTGCATTCCTCTATCGGTGTTGATTCTGGTCGAACTTGTGCTTGAGCTTGTGCTTGTGCTGGGGCTCGTAGAGTGAGGCCTGATGCTGAAGTTGAGGTTGAAGGTGAAGGAGGTTTTGAGGGTGAGGGTGAGGGTGGTTTTGAGTGTGAGTGTGAGGTTGAGAGTGAAGGTGAGGCTGGTTTGGGATTTAAAACACAGCGGACGGAGGTGATGGAGTAGTGGGTGCAGAGGTAGGTTGTTGTGAGGATTTTACACATGTTTTTGTTTCTTGTTTTTTTTTAATTCAATTTGAAATTGAAATTTGGATTGGGATTGAGATTGCGATTGTGATTGGAGTGAGGTGTTGGGTTTGTTGTTGCAATTGTGGTATCCGAAGGTTGAGAAGTTAAGAAGTAGTTGATTAGCGGAGTAACGCATTGCATTGTTTTTGTGGACGAAAAGAGAGAGAGTTGCTGAGGTGTTGAATTTTTATGATTGATATATAGCTTAGATTTTAAAACGATGAGATACTCAGGTTGAAAGTGAGTAAATAAATGAATAAATTCACTATTCATCCATTTTTCTTTGTCTACTTACCAACCTACAAGTTCAATTTCGACTTTTAATCCAAGCGAAGCTGTGAATTGCTAATTCCAATATCTATTCATTTAGTCCACCTAATCTCATTTCGATTCACGAACGAATAATCACTATTGTTATTATCATCTCTACCTTTTATCTACTTTACACTACTTTACCTTACCTAGATCTAGTTTGCTGGGACACTCACTGCGTGTTGACTATCTGAGATACTGGATTTCTTTCGGGTTTAAAAGGTCTTGTTACATGTTGTGCATAACGATATCAGGTCCTAAGGTGAGTCCTAGCTTTGGTAACTATATAGCCATGATTACTCACTTCATAACATCAATCCAAAAGGAGTATTTTCATCACTAAACACGATATTTTATCTCTACATGTCTCCGCTTCTTGACCACTTGTGAGCTTTTGAGTTATTGTTTATGATTAGATCAAAATGAAATAACGTTGTGGTAGTAGGTACACTTCAGCCAGTGTCCAGTGATTCATGGTGAGTAAATAATTCTTGAGTAAGACAATGAATATTCAAGCACTCTGACTGACTCTTGAGATGGGACAATAACCCTAACCGCGGCTTATGTTTGTTTGATTCTATCCATACGTTAGTTATACTAAATTACCAAGTTACCAAAATTCTACGAATCGTTAATACATTCGAACTTGAGTTTCAAAGCATATCTCTCTACAACATTATTTTTGAGTCTTAACATGTTGAACTGAGGTTGAAGGAATCGAGAAATACATATAGCATTTGCCTCTGCCCAAACTCTCAGTATTGCAGTTGCCAACCAGACATTGGTGGCCTTTCTCCAGGTAATAAGGATGAAGATAGCTTGCAAATGTATTCGGATGAAAACTACACTGCTACATTGCAGTTTTGATAACTGAGCGTCAACCTCAAGCGCTGCGTCTCTCACAACCTGCCATCCCCGCACTCGACCAAGTCTCTTCATAAACATAGTACCTGCGGTGATCTCATACCTCTCTCCAGCAGCAGTTACTGGTATATCACTAGCCTACACGATGTCAATGATATACGTTTTCGTACCACTCTCATCAATAGTGATGTCAACGTATTTTTCCGCACTAGCGTGTGTGGTAGGAAGCTGTGAATAGCTTGTAATGGTTTCTAGAAACCGCCTATGCGGTGTCTTAAAAACTCCTAGTCGGTTGTATAAACCTTTCGCATTGGCAATAGGTGAGAGCAACAATCCCGTGATGTTGTCCAGGCTGTTTGTTATGTGAACCGCCACGAAATATGCCTGAACCTCCTGGCCGTGCTTGGGCTGTAAACGATCAAGCCTGACAAAAGCATATATGTCAATTGCAGATCCAAGCTTCATCTTGGTATCCGCACTACTTCCGGTGTAACTATCGTACACTATTGCACCTTCCATGATGTAACTACAACCGAGGCGGAGAGTTGCGGCTCGAACTTCACCATAGAGGTTGAAAGTGGAGGCGGGGTTGACTTGTACATCGATAATTTTGACACACAAGGCTCCGCTTGGTTCCAAATAAAGCTCATCGAGCTCTATCGATCCATTAATTGACGCCCATGACCAGCTAGGTGCGATATAATGCTGTGGAGCGGTTCCAATCCTAGGGGCATACCAGCAAAGCTGGAGCTCAAGCTCCTCTCTCCACATGCCGGCCACGTATTCGCCATTAATCTCTGACACGAGCCTGGCAAGATCAGATATTGCTACAAGCTTGTCCTTTTCGAGGGTAAGTTTGCATCGAGAATATTTCTCTACCAGACCTTTCCAGGTGGCTCGGTCCATAGGGCGTTTCTGTATTTCGACAAAAGGAGCCGACGATGGAATGCCATCAGGGAACGTCTCGCAGGCAATGAACCCATCGCATTCCCAAAATATCTCCCGACTTGTAAAATGTAGTGTCCGACGTGGAAGAACCCGTTCCTGTAAGGCCCATCCTCTGGCAGACAATGGTGAATCCTCTAATATGGCATTAAAAAGCCCAGGGATGCAGTCGTAGAAAACAGTGTCGTCGGTCTGTACGTAACTTTTCAACGCTGCATGCCGATCGAAGAATAATCCAGCGCTACCATCGACGGCGCTCGAAGCTGCAATATTGATACTGGAGTTACCATATATATCACTCATGCGAGACGATTCGGTGTCCCAGTCATTCATGTCGTCTTGTATGATACATAGGGAGTCAATCCATATGTATTGGAATCCTAGCTCATGTGCTATAAAAATGGCGTCTTTGAAGGTCTTTGGAAGTTCATTCAACGAGATTGATTGTCGAAATGCATTGAAATTCTTGGTCGTTAATGTTGTAAAGTGTTGATTTCCCCAACAATGACTTAATGTGGCGTACTTTGGAACACAATCGACTTCTGAAGAAAGAGAGAGCTTGATATTCGCATCAGCTAAGGATATCAGCCGCGTCGGAATGTGCGCTGACGGAGGGATGTTGCATGATTCATGAGAATGTGAGCATCTTGCTAGCCAGCGAAGACACGATGGTAATCCATCAAGTGTGCTTCTAAAATGAGCGAATTCGTAAGACGGCTGCAATACTATTTTGGAGTTAACAACGCAGTGTACATTTAATCCACAATATGATGTGCTTATGATAAGGACAATACACACCATGATTGTCAGCTCGTACCACAGTGACACTGTTGACACGATTCGAGGATCCGCCCCAGTAATTCCACGCGAGTTGACATAGCTCCGACGACAAGCAGGACACTGTAACAAGTCCAAGGCTCGTCCCGAGACGCAGAGAAGTCTTCCATTCGAAGTTAACAGGATGAGGCTTGTTTAAGCTATCTTGACAAAACTGAGCGCAAAGTTTGCAACCTTTTTCCGCAGAAGACATCATATCAACCAGGGTGCTATGATGATTGAAGACCTGAGATCTAGACTCTAAAACCCGGGACCAGGAAGCGAAGATTTTTCGACATAGGCCGCATAAATGCGATGCCTGTCTCGGGATTGCATATGGACTGTAAGGAGAGGAGTGCAGCAACTCTGCAGCTGTGGACTTGATCTCCCTATGCCTCGTGCTCCTAGGACCATTGTAAGGGAGGGACGAATCCGAAGTGAGCGAGGATGCATCTCCCAGGTCCGTAGCATTCTCGACATCTTCACCGTCGATACTTGATATCGACGAGTATGTTCCACCAGGAGGACGATACGCAATCCGTTCACGCAAGCGTCGATCCATTTAACCTCCTTTGTACACGTGGAAAAGTGTGAATTCAAAAGCAGGACAAACGAAATAAAAATGAGTGTTGCGAAACGATTGAAAACTATGAAGTTTGAATAACGAGGCTGGATTCTGACGCCGTGATATAGGCCGGGCGTCAAGAAACGCCACATGCATGCTGGGCATCATCGGCAGCACCTGCATATTAAACCTCCTCCAGCCACTAGAAAGTAAAGCAGGAACAAGATCCAACACGCAGAATCATCCCACGATCGACTACTGTACTTTGTATTCAAAAATGAGAATGCAGTTGAAAGAGTAGGAGAAAATACAAATTGAAAGTCAGGGAAGGAAGGTAGTTGGAGTTTTCTCCGGAACGGCAACGGCACTCGCTTACCATATTCGGCAAGAAAGCACACAACACATTTGACCCACTACAAAGCAAAAACCAGAAGCAAGAATCCTCTCCAAAACAAATCCTCAAACCCATAAAAACACCAAGAAATAAAAAAATTCGCAAAAAAATAATTACGAATTCATCACGAACTCGGGAATTGAGCCCGAGGCTGAATGACTATCAGTCGACGTTCTATCACATTTGAGAAGTTGAGCTTACCGGGGCTCGCTGCAGAAATGATTAGTCTATGTCATGAATTTTTTTATTTTAAAGAGGAAGTACTTACAACCCGCGACCTTGAGGTTATCTTAGAGCTTAAGAGCCACACGCTCTACCGATTGAGCTACCCGGGCTTCGGGTATTGGATGGGCAACTTTTGGTTATTTGGGTACATACGTAGGGTTTTGCGGATGGTGGACGGTAGGCTACTAACTCGCTTGAGGGGGAAGGAGGGAAGGCTGGAGAAATTTTTTTTTCCTCTTTCGACCCGAAGTGGATTCCTCTGACTCAATCAATGGCAAACGCACACGCGACAGGGCTGCAGGTACTTGCTCACTGGTCTCGAGACTGGGGATAGAAGAAGGTAGGTATTTGGATCTTCAATTCATCATTTGGTAACCTGTTCTAGAGGTTGGGTAGTGCTCCAGCCAATGCTATGCTAATCATGCTATGTCCTTTCTATGATGGGTAGACAAACGCCTTCCCGTTCCTAAGATCTCCAGTATCTCCCATTGCCGTCCTGTTGTTTGCAAGATCCTATAACGCCATGCAAATGCTACGCTCCAGGCCGAATTCCGAGGGCCTTTTCTAAATGCCAATGCCGCTTAAAAGAGATACGACCCAACAATACATCCTACTCTCTATCATGCACATAATACACCTACATCGCCGCATAAACAATACCGGCTCCCACGGCTGCCATCGCACCAAGGTTGATGGGCGCTGCTGTCCGTTGCGCTGCGCCTTCCGACGTCGCTGTGCCTCCTATTGTTACAGTTCCTGCTATCGCGCCGCCATTTGTTCCCGCTACCGCAGTTACTGCATTCGCGACTAAGGTTGCGTCTGGAACGGCTGTTGTCCCAGTACCAATCTCGAGGACGGTCGTGTCTGTGGTATTGAAGTTCGTTTGTGCGATCGAGATCTCGTTGTTGTCGAGGTCGTATACGAGGTAGGCGGATCGGATGAAGGTATCGCCCAGGACGGCAGTGCTTGATCCAGCGGGGGCGATACCGAACAGACAGGCGGCTGAGCCATCGGAGAAGGTCAACTGCCTGCCATTGTTCGCGGTTACGTCAAGGACGAGCTCGTTCATTGGAATCGAGATCGTAGGTGTTGTGAATGTGAAGTTCAGCGCAGTGGCGTTGTTTGCTAAGGAGCACGGCACGTAGGCTGCGCCTTCGGTAGAGTCGTACTGTGCCGATACTTCCTGGTAGATGGCTTCTGTCATCGCGTCTGGGAGGTAAGTCAAAGAACTACCTGAATCGAGAAGGACGGCTTGTGCCTGATTCTTGGCAATGATAGTACTGCCCAGAGTTACCTCAGTCAGCGTGATAAGGAACTCAGCAAAGACGCCGGATTCCTTCTGAATTGGCAGCGTCTCGAGTGAGCCGTGGTATTTGGCAGTGTCGACGCCACCGAAAAGGATACTGCCAGTGTTTGCATCCAAGTCGTTCAACCACAGACTGTATGCGTTCGACTGGATCAGGCTGTCCGCAACCAGCTGTGCTGGTAAATTGTTGTATGCCGCCTTTCCTGCTCTGCCAACCTGTACCTCATTGATCTGGTACCCAATCCCCAAGATACCCTCCGCTGAGGAACTTGTATACCCAATTCCGAATTGCAGAGAAGCCAACTTCGTCGAACCAATGGTAAATGCGTCCGTCACATAATCCCCCGATGCTCCTGAACCATCCACATACGAGATATTGAAGTCGCTTGCAATATAAGAATATGTCGACGATGAGTTCGCTGAGTAGGTACCTGCGAAGGCACATGGGCTGCCCTTCGCTTTACAGAACGACGACGTTGCTGAGTTGACCCAGAGATCGGAACTGCCAGTATCAATGTGCAATCGAAAACTTTGTGCTGGCGTTCCAAGCGTCGCATTGGCAAAATATAACGTTTCCTGGCAACAGTTAGCCTCATATATATCTATGAATGTTTCTTCCAACTGACCTCGTTGTCCAATGTAGCCTGGACAGTATCTGTTCTCCTCCGTAACCTATCCCTCGACAATGGGTCTGATACTGATCTCTTTCCCACGTCAAATCCGACTACTCTTGCCGGCCCATCGGTCCTCTTGTGTAGTTTAATCCCCTCCGTACATGTCGATAATAAAGACGCCGCGATGGCGAATGGTGTAACACCCCTCATAACTGTATATGTATATATCCTCAAGATGTTTGTCCGACAACCAGTGTGTATCTTTCTCGAAGCTGGTCCGCCCCGGAATATATCTCCCCTGACCAAGATCTAGATGATGCGGCAGTGGGTAGCTAGATAGTTTAGCTTCGGTTCTGAAAGCCGATTTTCCAGAGATTCGGCAGCCCCCCGCTAGGTTCGCAGACAAGAAAAGGAACAATTATAATATAAAATGTGCTAAAAGACGAAAAGTTGGTAATATTTGATCGACTAAGACTCGAGAAACTGCTCGGGGGGTTCTGGAAGTCCACTTCCACAGTGTCCGAGTTTAGGCTGACGAGGCTCCTGGAGGATTGCAGTGAGATTGAGTGACGAGTAGTGGGTGAGGTTCCTGAACGATCTTCACTGTAAGGCTGGAAACCCGACTGGTGTTGGTGGCGGAGGGGTGCTGCGGTCGGTAGCGAGGCTGGTGAAAAGAAAAGGGTTCGAGATGTGGCGAGGATGAGAAGACAATGGGAAAACTCTTGGTCAATCAACAATGCCAAGAAGAATCCAAGGTCTTGGAGTATAGAAAATAAGAAGACGATGAAGTAATCTGAATCTTTTCGACGACTCTGCGACACGATACACCTGGGCGAGAGGCATCTTGTATGTCTTGGCTCGACCAGGGGCTGGGTCCGCAAAGTGACGCGGCCTCAGACAAATCCTCTGCCAGTGGGCCAACGTCCACTCAGACGCCGGCATGGCCATCGTGCGCAGCGCCTCAATAGCGGAGACGGTCTTACGCATCCCTGGGCGTTGTGCGAAAGGGCTTGGAGGTGCTATTTCCAGAGCATAGTCATCTTCGGTTTTGGCGGTGATCAGACAGAGGAAACGCGGAGCATAACTCGACCTGGGCTGAGCCGAGCTTTCGAAACGCGGCTGCAGTGCGCCCCTAGCACAAAAGGACGATGATACACCTCGAGAACAGCCAGCGTCTGGGCGAAACGGGGATCCAGGAGGGACTCGGCACTCGACTGGCTTTCCATTGGGCCGCGGCGAGTTTCGCAACGAGGTCTGGCGCTGTGAGCGAGCAGTGGGCGACTGCGTAACCTGACGAAGGCACGCTGAGTTGGAGGGAGTCGGTCGGATGTGCGAGCAGACGAGCAAGGTCAGCGCAGCCGTGATCCGGAGTCAGAGGCCACAGGTCATCTGGGAGGGCAAGAATACGTAAGAAGCCTCATCGCCACAAAGCCCACGAGGAGAATGTTGCTGGTGGGCCCGAATCGGCGTGCCTGACATCCGGAGTTGGGGGGAGAGAAATCAGATGGATTCGGACATCGTGTGTTGCGAGGCACTCAGGCATCACGACTCAGGACCTCCACTCACCCCCGACTGGTTGGATGTTTGAGGCTAGCCTATTCAGGCCGTGCCCCTTCACATCACAGACGTGCATCAAGTCAGGCCTTGGCATGGAGTACTGCATGTAGCACATGCTTCATCGTCGTTCTAGTGACACCTGCACCTACGAAGTATCAAACATGTCGCTGGTCTATTGTTGGTTCTTCGAGAGGTTGGCTCGAGGAGTGTTTCGTGGCTTCATCGCCCGGACTGCTCGAGCAGGACGAAGGAAAGAAAATTCGTCATTCGCCGATTATTCAGATCCCAGATCGTGTTTCTCTACATTGCTTGGAATTGTCATTTCCTTTTGAGCACTCCTCCACAGTCACAGATGTCACCAAGTCGGGACAAGAAGGAAGCGTCTCGAGTGTCGTGTGATATTAGCGGCTCATTCATTGAAGGGAGACCATCTTTGAGCCGAAGTTATCTGATGTCCATCCGATGGTGGCTTTCAGCCTGAGAAGCCGAACCGCAGGTCGTCTCCATTTGATGAAGAGGGCTGCGTTTATTCTGTCCAACCCCTGCAGATTGTTGCAAATGTTTCTGCGCGTGCAGATACGGTATCAGTTCTCCTCCATATCTACTTGCCTCTTTTTGTGATGGAACCATGTTGTCTTTTTCTCAAGTTTTCAAATTGATTTATTAGTATATTATGCTTCTCGAATAACTGTCTCAGCAGGCAGCTCAATGGCTGTTGCTCTCTTTGGCATATCACCTGCTTTTTCATACCTAACTGGGGTACTTCCTTCCTTCTCAAACCGCTGATTTCCATCTTTTTCATACCTAGAGAACGGTGTCCCGTCCTTCTCATGGAGACCATCAGTCTGCATTGCAGTTACCTGATGGAATCGCCACCATGAGCGAGCCCTTTTCGGCTTAGAATCCTCCTTTTCATTTCTTTGAATTTTTCGCAAAATCAATGACCCAAATACGATAAAGCACAGAAGTCCAAGTCCACCGATAACACCGCCAACTATTGCCCCAGTGTTGTTCGTATTCGCGCTGGCTGTGGCGGTATTCGAAGCGGTCGCGGCTGTCGATGCCGACGACGAGGAGCCGCCCGATGATCCGGTCGATGGTGGATTACTTGTCGTCGTGGACGGCGGTGAAGTAATCTTACTTGTATTTCCTGCTTCAGAGGATTTCGAAGTCGTCGCTGGCGTCGATACAGTTGAGCTAGCACTTATCCCGCTACTTGCTGGCGTAGAGGTTGTCACTGGCGTTTGACTCGTTGAACTTGTGGCCAATGACACTGTCTTTGCCTGTAGTCCTGGTGAAGATGTGAATGTGATCCCTACAGGACTGTCGACCCCCGATCCTGCAGGCGTAGGCAGAAGCTGTGCATGGCAAGCGACAGGAAATGCTGATTGACTTGGATCGTTTTTGGAGAGGACATAGCCAAAGCTGCCAACAGGCTGGACTTGGAATGAGCTCCCTGGAAAAGATTCAGCTTTGTGGGTTTTGCACATTGTCGAGATCGGTTCACAAACCTAAGACCACATTATTGCCTGCAGTTCCATTTTGGCACCACATCAACAGATACGCTTCATCATAATTTGAGGTCCATTGTAAAATGATCGTATCGATGAGGTTGATAGTCAACCCATCTTGAATAGGAAATTGAAAACTGGCGGAAGACGTCTGAGCTTCTACACCCAGAGGCTGGATTCCGAGAAAAAATATCGCAAACAGAAAACAGCTTACCCTAGCAACCATCTTCAAAGGTGCCAAGAATCAACTGGAGAAAGAGAAAGAGTCGGAGCGATTCACAGAAGAAATGCAATCAATCCCACTATAATCACGGTTATTTGTTTTCTAGTATGTTGGGTATTTGCAACAAGCGTCAATTCCCAAGCAATCGGTAACCAGTAAGAGAGAAATTGGGGTTAAAAATGCACCTTAACGAGGCAGGTCTTTCTGCAGGTCGTATCCACATCAGGGTTTCGATGTTGAAACACCAACATTTGAAATAGCCGCAAGGATACGCGCTTCTGCCACCCAATCCTTCCCCGCTATGTCCCCCATATCAACACAGACCCATGTACCACTCGCTAGACTAGCTTCTTGGTAAACAATCCCGGGCCGTAGCCGCTGGCATCGAAACGAAATGGAGACAATCAACAGCAATCATCACGGGTTGCCCGGTCACGTGAACGTCAAGTGATGGTAGAGTGAACTCCCAATCTTATTCCCAGAAGGCTTGCTCTTGGAGGATAAGGTGGTCAGCAATGCTCTTTGTGCAGATAAGCGAATCTGGTCCCTTGATCGAAGTCAGCTGGTACGTCAGGCACAAGTTCATGTCATCGAATCGCGAACTCCCGAAAGCGGCTGCCTGAAGACCTTCCACTCCTTTTTCGACCAAACCTCGACATGAAGACGTGGTTCGTGTTAGCCTACATTAATCAGGTGCCTGAACTATGTGTTGTACATCTTTGTTACAAGTGGTAAGACGGACAAATAGAATGGACTTAGCATTTGTTCCTGAGAGCTTACCATAAGTTTCCTTGTCTGAATTACATGTCCTTGCACCTACAATATCGCTTTAACTTTCCTTCTTCTTTTTTTCCTACAGTCCTACCCGTTATTGAATTTCCTGTCTAAATCTGTTGTACCTCTAGGCTAGCCTCCAGTGAAGTCTCTCCAATCACCGTCGGGATGGATTTCTATGAAAGTGCCAGATGGTAAGTGATTTCTCCTCCCAACTTTCCAAGTCTACACTCTCATTGCTAACTCGATTTGCACTTTCAGTCCCGTCTATGCGGTTTATCTCCCCTCCCCTCATCTCCTACGATAGCGCCAATCCCTAACACTCAAAACAGTCATTCTTCGGCGCAATGGGCTGCTCCATGGCCATGACCCTCTCTTGCCTCGGAGCCGCCTACGGAATCGCAAAATCCGGCGTAGGCGTCTCAGCAGTCAGCGTAATGAGACCCGACATGATGATCAGAAGTCCGCCTTCCATCACCTTCCCCTCTTCCCATAAGAGCCCAAACTAAGCAAACCAACAGACCTCATGCCCCCAGTCCTCGCCGGTATCCTAGCCATCTACGGCCTCGTCGTCTCAGTCGTCATCTCCTCAGCTTTGAAGGAGAAATCAGCGCTCCATACAAATTTCATGCAATTGGCTGCGGGGATAGCGGTTGGTTTGAGCTGTCTTAGCTCTGGGTTCTGTATTGGGATTGTGGGGGATGCTGGGGTGAGGGCTGCGGGACAGCAGCCGAGAATGTTTGTGGGGATGATGATGATGTTGATTTTTGCTGAGGTGCTAGGTGAGTTTTGCTGGGGTTCTGAAAGGTGGATGTAAGGAGAGAGAGATTAGCTGACTGACTGACCGGGTGTAGGGATTTATGGTTTGATTGTGGCGTTACTGCTGTTAACGTCGTCGGAGCAGGGGGTGACGCAGTGTGCGAATTATTGAGAAGTCTGCAAGAAAAGACAGCTTTGATGATATAAGGATAATCGAAGTGTAGGTAGCATTGAGTGAGAAGTTTTTTGAAAGAAAGAGGGCGTAAGTAGGCATATATCTGCTGATATTGCTCGTCCTCGCCAGTAGGCCCATCTAAGCTAATATATATAATATATAAATAGACAACAATGCTTTTGATAACTGAGTAGAAGTTTGATGCCAATACAACGGTCACACTTGTGATAGGGCTAAAAATATTCGCTGCAGATAAAGATGATGCTAAAAGAACGGATCATTGCGTGCAAAGCCAAGCGCCTTTTGAACTCCCTAACTCTTTAACATGTAGATATCCAGTTTACGGGTAATAAGGCATCCAACCACCAGGTCGTCTCCTCAATACCAGCAACCAAAACAAGGCGCCGAATGCCATTCCTCCAAGATGGTCAGCATGGCCAAATTGACTCCCCCATACGCCCTTCATACCAGCAACGCTAGCAACGACTGAGATGCCCAATCCCGCCCACATCGGCATGGGCACAAACAAAAGATAAACGGCATGTCTGGGCATGGCGAATGTCATAGCAGTCATTACACCAAAAATTGCTCCCGAAGCTCCGGCCGCTCTGCCACGGTAATCCCTAGTCTTGTCCCAATAATAATACTGTGCCATACCTCCAGTCACAGCAGAGCCGACGAAGAGAGCCGTGAAGGCAGGGACGCCGAACAAGGCGATAATCGTACGTCCGAAACCCCACAACGCGAACATATTGAATGCAAAATGCGAAAGATTGTTGTGATTCAAGGTAGAGAGAAGAATTGTGTGATAGCGTCCATTCCGAATGCTTTCCCAGCTCATCACGAAGTCTCTTTGAAAATCTTCCAGCTTTTTCGCGGCTCGGGATGAGTATCTCTCCCTTGCTTCCGTCTTCAGGCTCTCGGAGTAGAGGAATATGCCTGTGCAGGTTGCGATGATACCTCCGCAGACGATTGTTCCTGGGTTGTACCCCTTTGGAGGCGGCGGGTCGTGAATCTCTTCATATTGGTCGTCTTCATCGTATCGAGGTTGTTGTCGGTCGATGGGCCGTGGAGCACGGTGTTTTTTCGGACGTAGGACGCTGCTGGTAAATGGTCTGCATAGTCGCTGGCTTGTTGTCAGATTGACGCGTGCATTTAGAAGCTATATCGTGTTAGTAAGTGAAGGCGGGGCAATTCTGGACGACTGACCACAATTCGAGAGAAGAAGGACATTGGGAGGGCTGCAGAAGCAGACCGAGCACTCAGCCTCCAGCTATATGCAATTCTAAACAGAGCTGTGCAATGCGCATAGTTTAAGACTGTTAGAAACAGTAGTTACACAGTTATTTGATCGAGGTCCAAAAACTAACATATCTCAGCCACTAATTTTCGCGAGCCACTTATCAAAGTACGGATATGAATAAAGATATCGGCGAGCAAGCAAGGACACTGCTGGTTGATGGTAGTTATGTCGGTCTAATAGACTAAGCTTGAAGACTATTCAATCGTGGACAATTGTACGAAAGGGGGTTTCAGCAAATGATGAACACCCCCCCTGTAAGGCGGTGAGCTTAGTGCCATGCTGTTCTAGCACTTTCTCCTCAACACTAAGTATAATTCACAACTTCTACAGCTTCTACAGC